>JAJMHH010000057.1:41418-70503 GCA_030582955.1 Osmozyma tolerans
TTTTTTTTTTTTTTTTTTTTTTTTTTTTTTTTTTTTTTTTTTTTTTTTTTTTTTTTTTTTACAGCCGCATGTCGCCTCAGTGCGACTCGCTAATGCTCACCATTTTGACGCTCATCAGACCCTGGCATGATTTAGTGGTATCACATTTACATAATATTTTGGGTCATTCAAATTTTGATACTTGACATTTTCAATCATTGGCATTTTCAAAATCGCTCGAAGTTTTGTTTTTGTTTTTCCCCAATATCCCAAAATTTAAGTGCTTGCAAAATCAAATTTGCATCGCCTCGTCAAAGCCTCACCTTAAACAACCGTTTATTTAGTGATGTTTGTTTAGTTCCTCGTTTCTTTTTTTTCTTTTTATGGAATGCTTCTTTGCCGATGCCATTACGCGAATTCTAAGGTGTACCGAAGAAGCCGAAATTATTGAAAGAAAAAAAAAAAAAGGAAACAAAAGCCGGAAATTTTAATCTCGTGATTCATTACACCACTTTTTTTTTCTTTTCAAAAATTGAATTCTTTTTTTTCCTTGCATTTTGTTGGTTGGTCTTTTTATTTTTATGCATAGAAACTTCTATGACTACTTCTCACCGCCTTATTCTTCTCGTCCGTTTTCGGCCTCCTCATGTCATCTCCATACCCGTTGTGCATATAATTAGCGCTTCGCTTTTCGTCACATCACGTGGTGTTTTCTACCTCCATACACCATAACCCCAAGTTTACCATAATCAATGATAATGTGGGACCATTGACTATACTTACCCTATTTTTGCCCTCGGATATTGGACACTGTCCCTGGACCTTGTCCCTGGACATTATCCCTGGAATCTATCCCTGGTCAAAACCCCCGGAACCATCAATGAAAATTCATGAACCCTCGGATTGTGTCTATCATCTATGGACCTCGGAATTCATCCATGGACTTCGAATACTTAACTACTTCCCATTTAATGTCTATCCTGTTGGCTACCCTCTTCGAGGGTAACCCAGGATACCTCCGTGCACCATCCCTACCCCGGAAGCTACCCCTGATGTCCTACACCCGTACATCCCGCATATCTCCCTTATCGGCTTTCTCCCTTTTGCTATCATTTTTACAATTTCATTCTTCTTCCATGGTACTATATCCAATTATTCGACCAACAATTTCAGCATTTCGTGCAACTTCTCGTCTATATGCCGCTGGCTCGGTATTAAGAAAATGTCGTTTCCCTCAAGATTCCTCAAATTGCAGATTTTTGGCTACTTCATCCAAGTCCACAATTTCTGACCCTTCCCATGATTTCCCCTTTTCTATAAAAGTATCTCCCGAATTTGCCACTTTTGGAAAGTATACCCGACCAATTGTTGCTGCTGCAATGAAAACTGTCTCTCCTGAAAGTGATATTGATCGTTTGGTTACTCAAAGCTCTAAAGAGCTTTCATTACTTGATGAATTTGTTAAACTTTCCTATCAAGGAAAGTTGAAATCGTTCCGTCAATTGACAACCGTTGAAATGTCCAGCGTTCTCTATATTTTCAAAGATTTATATTCCAAAAATAAGCTCCCCTCATTGGTGGATCCTGCCAATGTGGCTGCTTTGGATACAATGACTGACGCGTTTTTGTCAGTTTTAGCCGATTCTACTGCTCCTGGAATCCCTGAATCTGTTGGTGAAGCTATGGATGCTCATAAACAATCTGACGAGATTGCAAATTTGTATACTTTCGGCATTGGCAGATTTGTTCCCGAGTTAACTATTCTTCTGAAGGAATTTGATTTTGCCTCACTTTCTTCTGTGGGTCCTGTGGTGGAAAAAATATCAGGCTTGGTTAATGATTTCTCTGTTTTTATTGGAGAATACGAACAATGGCACATGTATGATGCCAACTTCTTCAAATGCGTTATTTACGTGCTGAGATACGATGCGTTGCGTCAAAAATTGCTTGATTGTGATTCTAAGCCTGCTAGTTTGCTTACTTTTATCAATAATGCCAATGTGAATACGGTACAAAGTGAATTGGATGAAAAATCTGGGTTTTCCGAAAAAGTGGCGGCTTTATGGGATCAACACAATGAATTTATCAATATGGCATTGCCAACATTGGGATTTGAACCATTTGATGTTCTTTTTGCCAGAGTTTTTGCTGAATCTGAAAAACCATTCTATCAAACTCCTGAAAAAATCGCCATGAAACTGTTTGTACGGACTTATTTGCCCTTGGCTTGTTCTGGTCTTTTACCTATGGACTATTTTGTTACGGAAAAGCCATCAACGGCAGTGGCAAAATGGACAGAAAATGGTGACCAATTTGTCCGGTACAAGATTTCAGATAATATCTTTGAAAATTGGGAATTCTCCGTGGCTGCAAAATTGGGAATCATGAAGGATTTCTTTATCGTTAGTGCTGGCTTGTCTAATCCTGCTGTGACGTCCTCTTCTCAGAATCCTTGGCCTTTACTTGCTTCTTTGGATTCATTAAAAAATGAGTGTCCTTCTCCTTTAAGTGAAGTTATTCAGAAAATGACAGAACTTTTGGCATTTTACGGTTACTACTCAAGCAGAAAATTTGAGCTTTTCAAGATGCTTCAAAATAATCAAGAGGTCATCACTGCTTGGCAATCTGTTCAAGAAGTTGCATCTGATACATATGACGAATTTGGGCATATTATTGATTTGAGAAGTGAAATTGAAAACAGGAAACGTCAAACTGCTTCTGTGAATATAGAAGAATTAGCTCTGGTTTTTGCTCCTTTTGCTAAACAACTTGCATTTTTCCGTGTTCATAATATAGCAGGAATGTTGTATTCAAACTTCAACTGTGGCAATTTGCTCGAATGGCTTGATCAAGCAGCAGAATCAGCATCTTCTAAATCCAAAGATTGGGCACAATTGGCTGAATTAATCCGAAAAAACCATCATCTTTTGCCTGGAAATTTGGCTATTTTGGATGATGTTCTGGAGGTTCTGGAGGTTCTGGAGGTTCTGGAGGTTCTGGAGGTTCTGGAGGCTCCAGAAAAGACGGAAAAATCACCAAAACCATATCAACAAATTCCAGAGGAACTCAAAATCCATGATTTCGTGAAGGAACTTAAAATTGTTAGAGATGATGAACTTAAATGCAAATTTAAGGATGTATCTGCAACTCAAATTACAGAAACAATCAATAAACGGGTTACAGAATTCTCTCAAGGACATGAGAATCTGAATCCTGAATCCAGAATGACCAAAAATAATTGGGTTTATTTTATGAAATTGGCAGGACGTCTTGAAAGGCTTTTTTCCATCAATGGAGGAAATACAGAAATTTTGGATACTGTCATTGGAGCGCAAACAGTTTTTGACCAAATGGAGTCTAAATTAGCAGCCAAAAGACAAAGTACCGAAAACAATCTTTATGGACCTGGTCCATATAAGCAAATTCCCGATAAACTCAATTTGCATACTTATGTTGATCATCTTAAAATTTTTAGAGAAGATGAACTTAAGGGTAAATATGAGGAATTTCTGGCGGTGGAGATTCTAGACCGTATGGATCAAAGAATCAAAGAGTTGTACAAGAATAGTACAGGACCAACAGGAAAATCTAGAATGACAGTTGGAAACGTGGTTGGATTTATGAATCTTCATAGTAAATTGAAGAGGCTTTTTGCTATAAATGGAGGAAATTCGGCCATTTTAGACACATTGGTTTATTCTCAACTGGTTTTTGATAAATTTGAGAATAAATTGAAGCAAGAAAAACCAGTCTACAAACAAGTTCCAGATGATATGATTTTTGAAGAATACAGCAAAGAACTTGAGCAAGTTCAAAAGTTGTTAGGAGGGAAATTTGGAGATTTTACTGGTGAAGAGATTATTTTGGCTGTTAACAAAAGTATTGATTTGGAGAAAAATATCGAAGAACGGATTATTCTTCGGAAATTATCCCGAAACATCAAAATGCTCTTCCGTCATAACAATAACCAAACATTTGTTTTGGATAATGTGTTGACAAGCAGCAAAGTGTTTGAGTCATTGCAAAAAAGGAGTCAAGAAAGCAAAAATAACCAATATCGTGATGTGAATTATGTTCTTTCTTTACTAAACAGGAAACTTCCTGCAGATATGGACGATGTGGAACCAAGAAACCAATTTCTTTCAGCAGCTTTCAAAGAGGCTTTGAACAAGGAAGAAAATGATTTGAAGGAGGCTAATCCGGAAGAATATGCTGCTCTCAACAGTTTAACTGCAGAGAAAATCCGGGCTTCCTATTCAAAGAGTGATATCCATGATATCCATGAAAAAAACCCTGAAAATGTCCATGAAAATCAAGATGACGTCAGCAAAGATGCACTTCAGAAATTCTTACAAACGGCTAAAACAAGCCGGGCAAATGTTGAAGGAGAAAAAGCACGTGCAGAAGATGCTTTCGAATATGCATGCAAAAAACATGGCAAGAAAAATCACGGGAAATTGGAGTATTTGTTATTAACAGATGATGGTCACGTGATTCAAAGCAAAGAAAACCCACTTGGTTCAGAGCACGAGCCAGGGAAAATGGTGGATATTTTGGCAGGTGTTCCTAAAGAGAAAATGGGAATTGTATCCAATATGATAAACAAATTTGAAAGAAAAGGTTGGTCAGTCATTGGCAGTAATGACTCAAAACATATCATTGTTATGAGTCGTGCGGCTTCACTGGTCGGATTAAAGTTTTTCCGGGCCGTTAGAAGTGCTCTAGCCACCGCTGGCATGGTTTTCCTCGTGATGCTTGCATTGAATGTTTGGCTTGATGATCAACATGCACAGTCTTTTGTTCCTCCAAGTGAAAATCTTGCCATGGTGGAGAAAATAGATGTGGAGGAGGCAGAGAAGGAAATTGAGAAGGTTGAGAATGTGTTTTGGGATAAGATTAGGGGGTTGCTTTGGCGGTGATCCGAGGGGTCTCGAGACCCCAACACAGTCAAGCGTTTCTTCAACAATCGAATCTCGGAGTTAATGCACTCGGAGTTTACTCCGAGTGATCGAAGTTTACTCCGAGGGGTCTCGAAACACCAAATATGGAGTCTGTTCCACGAGGGTCTCAAAACACCCGGAGTTAATGCTTAACTCCGGTATCTCCGGTATCTCCGATACCGATATCAATTACTCCATGGCATCCGTGGACTTATCGTCCACGGCTGCGTCCACGTCTGCGTCCACTGACTTATCAGTAATAACCCGAAATGACCACCCCGAAACGGCACCACTGGTGCCGTTCCAATTGCGCAAATGAAGAACAGTTTCCCTTTTCGTCAAATCCGGAACACGAATGCCCGTTTCAAAAAGCTGCTGTTCATGTTTCCGCTTTTCTTTCATCAACTGATGCTTAGAAGAAAGAGGACGACCAGGTCTTCTATTAGCGTCAATTTCGGCAAGTTCTGCATCATCTTTTTCAATCCAAATCTTGGTAAAATTGACAATTTCACCAATCAGGAAAGTTTCTTTTGGAGAATCAGCAATGCTTTCTTGGAAATGTAACCAAAAAAGAAGTTGGTGATTTTTTTGCTCATCATGTTTATGTTTTTGTTCTTTTAACCGACGATCCCGTTCTGTGGCTCTGGTGATTTGTTTAAATTTCCGTCCTTTAGCATGAAGAGCTCCAGGCTGCTTCGAAAGCTTTTTTGTTACTTTAGAAAGTGATTTGGAAAATGGCATCCTAGTGAAGAGATAAGAATTAAGGGATCTCAGGGCATCGCATATTGTCATGGGTTATATGCAGGATTGGTGATGATTTGTGTTGCATATAAGGAAAAAGAGGAAACTGATGGATGATGTTACGATTTGGGCTCTGGTGGTTGTGGTGGTGGTTATTGTTGCCCAGTGGTTATTTTGGCCTAGTGGTTATTGTTGTCTGGTGGGCTCACGTGCCGAGCACGTGAAGAGCACATGCCTTGTACACGTGACAGGTTTTATCTTTGAACCACGTGCTTGTCAGCACGTAGCAGACACGTGACGCGCACCTAGCGATCGGTAAAAGCAGACAAAAAAAAACCCCTTAACCATCAACAACATGGCCAAGTACACGGAAGAACAATTACTCGAAGCTAGACCAGAAGCTCATACCACCAAGCCAGAAATTTTGGTTGCCTTCAATCAGTTGGTTGAGTCTGTTCGTGAACATTTGGCCAATGAGAAAAGAGCAAAAGCCACCAACGGCGATACTTACATTGACGAACATGGAAATGAACGTTCGTACAATCATTTGAACAAGAGAAGATCATCTCGTACAGGTACAAAGCCAAATATGAGGAAGAAGCCAGCAGAAGTTATTGATGAAGATGGTTGGGCTACTTTTACCAAGCCTAAAAAGTCGTTCGGAGCCGAAGAAGGGGCTGATGAACGTGGTCATTTCAGAGAATCTATTAAGGATACTACTATTAAGGTGAAACCGAATAATAAGAATTTGGGTTCATCCAAAGCAGTGGATCCACGTGATACTATTGCTGATAAACAGACAGTCACATTCAATGCTTTTGAAGCTTTAGGTGATGGCGATGACGATTAATAAACGCTATCTATGTCTATAGTCTAGTAGATATAGTAGATTTGATTTTGGATGTTCTACCAGATATAGTAGAAGTTCAATCTACTATATTTAGTAGATTCGATTCTGGAAGTTCAATCTACTAGATATAGTAGATTCGATTCTGGAAGTTCAATCTACTAGATTATCATCTAGTAGATTTCAGATCAAACAACAATGTACTTATCCTCTTCGGTATCAAGCCCACTGAGAATAGAACCAACATCGGCGTTAATCTTTGGAAGAGCACCAGCACGAGGAATTGGATCATTGACTGATCTTTTAAGATCAGAAACTCTTGGAATAATATGAGAATTTGTTTCTTGATGTGTTGCAAGAGTATCTTGGGTAACCAGACCCAAATCTGCCAGAATGTTGATTTTTCCATTTCCATGAACTAAACTTGAATGGATGGAATTAATATCATTGGCTGTTCCAAGGCCGTACCCTTGAGGGTGGAAAAATGCATCTGAAGCATCTTCGAAAAGTTCACTTTTTGGTGCTTCCACTGGTATTTCTTGTGGTGTTTCCAATGTTTCTGTAAGTCCAGTTTGGGTTAATGCATCGTAAATGTCTTTTTGTGTGGCCCTGGAAACAACGGACCCGGATTCATTGCCAGATTGGGTAATCATTCCGTCGGCTTCAACGGAACTATTACCATCCACTTGATTCACCCAAAACCCAAAACGTTTCCTTTCGGCAATATCCTCCAATAGCTTTTCATAAGCAACCAGCAGCAACGGCAGCAGACGCAATTTTCCTGAATATTGCTTATCAACAGCCTCCATCACTGCCTTCATCACCACATAAGCCACAGTATCTTTAGCATGAGTAGATTCACGCCATGAATGGAAAACCCCAGCAAAATTGTAGGCAAAATTGATGCCCGTAATATTAGCCAAAGTCACCAAAGACTGCACAAGAGCACGAGTAACATTAGCATCACCATTTGGTGCATCATCGTTATCAAGATACTCTCCTGCATGGAGAAGAATATTGTTGATGATATTCTCCGGGTTAGAGATGTAATCGGCGTAATCTGGAGCCAATGACCGGGGAGTGTCTGGATCACGGAACTCAGTATGCAAAAATAAGTTGAAAACGTCCAAAAACTTCTTTTCAATTGAACAAACAAGCTCCGGAGAAGCCGCAGAGGCAAATTCGGGGAAAACCTTCCGCACAGTGAGAAGCTGGAGACCCAAGTCCCAATTCTCCAACGAGGCGTGGTTTCTAGAAATAGAGCTTGACTGACGCAGTAAAAGAGTCAAAATGGTGGCGATGGTGTCGAGCAAAGTCACCACGAGTCCGTGGGTCCGTTGGGCTCTCTGCGGTGACAGCGCCAGCACCAACACCGAGTCGGTCTGGACAAGAATAGCCTCAATGGCGTCCTGGACTTGGTCGAAGTAGTAGATGTGGCTGGAGAGGCTGACAACACATTCTGAGTACGTAGCAGACAATGTGGCCACTTGTTGTGGGGAGAAGTAGTCGGCCAACGACACGTGGAGGTTTGTTTGCAACACGAGGAGTTGCTGGATGACGTCACTGATGGATAAGCCAATCATATTGAACGACGATGACACGAGTCCAGTGACGCTTCTGGCGGTATGAGCCAAACCAGCAAAAGATTCACCTGAGGAGGTATGATCGGAAACGGCGGAAAGACGGGACAAAAGCGTAGATAACGCCACGAAGCGCAACTGAACGGGGATCCATGAAGCACATAACTCCAAGAGAGTTATACCCCAACGAGAATCATCGGTGGCAACATCATGAGTGAAATTGAACTCCACAACACGAACGGTGGCATCCTGGATTTGATTTGTATGGGAAGTGTTGAAAAGAGTCCGGAGAGCGGTTAATGCTTCATCACGGATATCACCATCATCAACACAATCATTAGCAAAATGATCAGCGGCAATGGCGGACTGACGGGCACTTCTTCCGGTAAGCGTTCTTGACAAATGGTGTTTATCCTCAGACTCCACCTTCAAGTTGGTATTCAACCGGGCAGCAAGTTCTGGTTGCAGACACCGAGAAAGCAAAGTGTCGGCTAAAAGGGGAACACATAAGCCAACAAAACCCAGGGATATTTGGGCATTGAAACCAAGACAATTGAACACGTGACGAGAGGTAAGAATCGCCACCATTTTCCATTCAAGCTTATTGGTCAGCACTTTCGCCGCCTGGGCGTTTCCTGTTGCCACCAAGGATTGCAGAAAGTGGGTAAAACTATCAACAAAGGCTTTATCGCCGGAAAAAAGCCCCCCATCCAACCGCCCGCAGAGAACGCCGTACGTGGCCACAAGAGCCCTCGCAAGGGGGAGTTCCTTGACTGTAAGAATGGACAGTAAAATCGAAACTGTTTGGGAGGCGAAAACATTAAGATTATCGGCACATTTGTCAATTAATGCTGAAACAATTGCTAATGTCACGTGAAGATTCCCTGATTTGGATGCTTTAACATCACGTTTTGTTTTAACGTCCAAGAAATCAATCACTTTCTCTAATTTGATTCTTCTAGTGGAGGCGTAATAAAGAAGGTAACTAAGTTCTGAAGGATTGGGTTTTTTGTCCGGCACTTTTCCCGGTGGATAACATTGTAGAATAAGCTTTTGGTGCTTATGTTGGGGTAGAACTCTCATTGAATCAGCAAAGAAGAAAAAATAGAGGAAAAAGAAGTACTAAATTCAGAATTAAAAATTGAAAATACTAAATGCGGAGATCCATGTGAACGCGATACTTATGGTGTACGGATCTCTGGTGTACGGATCTATTACTTGCCCGCCCGCATGTGACTACTTAATTCCCAACAATATTCTATAATTTCCTATCCCCGCCGCCAGCGGCGCCGTAACCTTGTACATCTGTACCTCTTCCATTTGGCCTCAACGGTCCGTCCATCACGTGCAGCGCAGGTGATGCTTCATTAAAAGATCCGCGTGCAGTGCACGTGCCGCGCACGTGCCCATCACGTGCACCACCGGCCAGCCAAATCCCCGTACCTAACCTTCAAGCAATAAGGACACATCATATGACGACATCGCAGACACGTAAACCTTGAAGCTGCTTCAACAACCACAAGAGCACCAGTTTCAGCAGCATCCAACTCCCCCAGTCCGCTCGTTTTTAGCGTACCATAAGATTGTCCACATTCACAGCAATACCATTGACAAATTCGATGATTATGTGATTCCGTCTGGTGTACGGGCCCATCTCCTCTCACCACCAGGGCACACATGCCATGAGGACCCGTGACGATCTCGTGGGGTCGGAGTATCGTAGGGTGCTCCTGATTATGTAATCCCAAAATAGTGCCGATTATGTAATCTCCTTGAAAATGATTATGTAATCAGTTTCGCTGGTTATATGCAATCCTGGCTCGTTGATTAGTGCCTCACCGATTATGTAACAGATTATGTAATAAATTTGAGCGAGGATTATGTAGATGGCACTGAAAACTCTCATTAATGGCGGGTGCTGTCGTTTTATATCTTTTGGGCGCAATGTGTTTGTCAAGTCTAGATTAGTCTTGAGTGCGGTTTCGTGTGGATGCATCGATGCCCCGCGTCGAAGATTTTTGCTCTCTGCGCATTTAACGCATCTAGGCCGTTCTTTAAAAAATTTGGTCCATTTTTTTTGGAAACTTTTCCGAAAAAACGGTCAAAGAAAATTTTCTATACTTTCGGAAATGTTCGAGATTTTCGGTTTATCCTTGGTAAATTTGAGAAATTGACAAAATCTTTGCTACTATAACCACCCTGAGACCTCGAGGGGCACTTTTTTCCCCGCCTTATTGGTGGGGCCTGGACCGCCTTGGCGCGTGGTATCTCCGTTTGCTCAACGTTGGAGAATAAACCCGTACATCATCTAAGTCACGTGCACATCACATGACTCCATATCAAATAGAATCTTCTGGCCTCTTATATGCAAAAAACAATCCCCTCGGATCTTAAAGATAATCTTTTTTATCCCGCTTATCACCGCTTTCCGTTTTACGTTTGCTTCTTTCCTATTTCGTCGAATCTTCTGGATTTGGGCGTTTCTAGCCACACTAAACGGTTTTAAGGTACCCTTTTCTTTTGCTTTGCTCCCGTTTCTTCCGGCTTATCTTATATGTCCTTTACCCCGTGTCTATACCCTTTTCTTGAAAGAAGTATCCTGCACCTAGTCAATCACTCATCTTTTAAGTTATGTTATCTCAAACTATTCGAGGCTTTTGTTTGTAAATTCTATGCGTCACTGCCGCGTGGGGGAACTACCTGCTCAACGACGCTATACTACGCAACTTAACGCATGTACAAAGTTATGGCTGCATTTTCCGCCCGCTCCGCGCAGTGTCACCTTCCTTCTACGGATTCCTGGTGTACGGGTGTAGCGAGGCCAACGGCCGAAGCGATGTTCTCTCTTTCTTTCTCTTCTTATTCTTTCTATTCTTTCTCTTTCTCTTTCTTTCTTTTTCTTTCTCTTTCTTTCTCTTTTTGGGCAGGCCAAGTTTAAAAAATAAGGCAGACTTTCAAAAATGTAAAGGGACAGTTGGAGAATTAGTGAAAATTAGTGAAAGTTAATCAAGAGAACTAAAAAATACAAAGACAAAGCCATAGACAACATTGTGCTGCTGGGCATGATTTACTGTGTCTATCCTGGTTCTAGTCATTTTTGATATTCAGGTGTGCATATAAACGTTTTTATTCAGAGAAACCATAATGTGGTCATAAAAATGCACAAATTTCCTCATATTCTAGTCTAGCCATATATTACGGTTACAATCGAAAAACTTATGAATGACCATTCATTCTATATTGTTATTTAGTAAAACAATTAATATGCAGGATCACTATATGAAGTTATACAATAACAAAAATATATTGTATGATTTCGCTAAGATCATTTAATAATCTAAGAAACTAAAGACATTCGAAATTCAGATTTAAAATGGTGTACTGGTGTAAATGATTACTGGTTGGTTACTAGAGTGCCATATTGAAGTACCCTTTTGATTGTAAGTGACGAATGAAATGTACTGTATATAACTTACTGTATTGGTTACATGGAGACTAAGGATAATGAAAGATGGATATGTCACGTGATATCTATATAAAATACACGATACACTATAAGGGTATTCTTAGTTGCAAATAATCAGGTTTCGAGGTTAAGGTTTCCAGGTTTTTTTGATGTAATTTGACAAGAGTGTAGTAATTTTTACTTACAAGAATATGAATTGATTATGTAAGCAAATAAAACCGAGGGTATTGATTCATTAAACCTGATGATTTAGAAAATGAAAATTGAAAATTGAAAATAATTGAAATAATTGAAAATTGAAAATAAAGGAAATTATATATATATATATAGTTATGAGTTTTCTTAAGTAGAATGTCGTTTTCAATTTCAATGGATTAATTTATGTGTTATTTAAAATTGGGTAATTTGCAAGTTTTTGATGTATATGCGAAAAAAATGAATAATTACCAAAAATTACTATTTCATTTTGACAATATATACTACAATAAAGGAAGAAATTATTAAAATGGGATATATATTGATGAATAATGGAATGGAATTATGGAATTATGGATATTAAAACATACTTTCTAGAAATATAGAAATATATGGATAAAATAAAAATATATGGATAATATAGAAATATAGGATTTTTCAATGAAAGATAGAGATTTAAAAACAGAAGTACAGGAATATATATATTTGGAATGATGGAATTATAGAAAAATTGAAATATAAAGTTATAGCATTATAAAATTTACAACTTTTTATAACTAGAACTATAGAAATATAGAAATATAGAAATATAGAAATATAGAAATATAGAAATATAGAAATATAGAAATATAGAAATATAGAAATATAGAAATATAGAAATATAGAAATATAGAATTACAGAATTAGAGAATTAGAGAAATTTAGAAATATAAAACTGTAGAGGTATAGAGTCTTAATGAAATACAAAAATACAAAAATATCGAAGTAAAGAAATATAGATTTCTGGATCTATGGGTTTATGGATTTATAGATGTTTAATATTAATATAGAACTTGAGAAAATGATTAATATAGAGAGAAAATGAGGGTATTAGAATTATAGATTATAAACATATGGAATTATAGAAATAATAAAAGAATGAAATAATGAAATAATAAAATATAGAATTATAGAATTATAGAACGATATAGAGTTTCTTCTTTCATTCCAACAATTATGAAATCTTCATTATAGATTGTTAATTATAGAGTAATATAATGAGATTAAATACTCACAAATATAAAGTTATAAGTATTTCATTTATTTGTATTTATCTCGCAAATAATTTATTATTCTTAATTTTATTCATTATATGTTGATTTATATCAGGTTATAAAGTAAACAAGAACTTTTCCAATTATATTATTGAGAATATCTGGAATATTAACATTTTTACTTCTATACTTTTTCACTCTTTATTATTAAATTGAACTTTCTCTTATATATCCATGAACTTAAATCTATCAAATATACCTGGTTAAATCTATATTCATGACTATATATTAGACATAATATTGTACCATGTTAACTCTTCTAATAGATAGCTTTATACACAATACTCTCAATCAAATAACAGCATTGTAGAAATACATAGAAATGACTCTAATCAAATGGTCTTATCTCCGTTATCTCCGTTATCTCCGTTATTTCCGAGACGATCAACTTTCACAAAATAATCAGTTCCTACCATTCCATCATGACCTGCCGTTAAGACAACTCCATTTGCGCTTTTATAAAACACAACTCCATCATCCATAAGTCTTGCAGCATCCACATGAATGATAACATCACAATTTGGTCTCATTCCCAGACGGCTCCATTCGGCGTTTGAAGCAAAATGAATATGGTTTCTTTTCATTTTTGAAAGTCCGCCAGAAGCGTAGATTTGCTCTAAACGTCGTTCGTAGGTGCCGTGGAAAACATCATCAGGAAGGTCGTCTCGAGTGAGTTTCTCGAGGTTTCCTTCTCCGATAGTAGCCATCGAATGGCCTTGGTTAGCGCAAATGAACACGTGACCATCGGTTTCTCGTAATGAGAATCGTTGCTTTTCATTGGAATTCACAACGTGGATTACGTCATCAACGGAAGTTTTTAAACTGCGTAAACGAGGATGACTTAAGAGATGATCAAGACGGACAAATCCATCATTATCGATTGGAATATTATCTTGAGCAGCACGATGTCGAAGAACTAGCGATAGTGCTTTTGAAATGTTCACGTGGCGTCTATCCATAGAAAAGGTGGTGTTGATGATGAGATGGTGTGCAGGACAGCTACCCAGCCCAGCTACCCAGCTTTCAGCTGGGTAGATGAATAACATATACCAGCTACAATATTCAAAGACGATTTGATAGATAAGTTTTTATATATAAGTCTTTATATATAAGTTTTTGTATATAAGTTTTACGTGTGTTTCAGATTTGTTTCAGATTTGTTTCATGGTACAACAAGCAATGTTGATTAGCCCAGCTACCCAGCTTTCAGCTGGGTAGATGAATAATAGATAGCAGCTACAAATATGCAAAGATATTTTGATATATAAGTTTTGATATATAAGTTTTACGTGTGTTTCAGATTTGTTTCATGGTAGTTACAACAAGCAATGTTGACTCAATAGTAAATATATTAGATCATAGATATGTATGATTATGATTTGCTACTGATTTTTTGGATTTATAAGTCTCTTATTTTCAGTATTACTTTTAACTTCTTATACTCATAAATCTTTACTCTAATAATTCCTAGTATTCTACTAGTAAATGTCAAGATTACCTAATTAATATAAATAAAATTGTAATAAAAAATACAATACCACCATTGAACAATCTTATATTATTCATTCTACTTTTATAGATAATCTAATTCAAATATGCATTATTTACAATTACTGTGGATGCACTTCCATCAGTAAATTCCACTAATAAAGACACCGTCAAAAAACCAGTACATCCGTGAAGAGTTGAGCCGGTTGAAGAGTTGAGCCGAAGGCGAAACTTTGAAATAATCTCTGTTTCTGCATAACGACTTCTTCTGACTTCTCTTGTCTGTTGATCGACTTCTCTTGTCTGTTTATCGATCTGAATTCCTTGATATTCGAAATTCTCACTTGAATTCAAATTACCGATTTCCTTAATTCAGAGCTTTGCCTCAGGACTCTGCTTGAAGATTCGATATATGTAATTTCGTCTTTCAACACCTCAAACTTCTATTGATGAAAATCACAAGTGAAGTTTCCACAACTTCGAGTTCTCCACAATCTAATCCAAAATCTCCACAGGTTCAAAGTCTTCATATCACCTTCATCAAATGGAACCTCCATAAAAATCAGTACATCCTCATATTGTAGACTGAATCCCTGGATCAGATCTTAATAGTTGCACCATATCACCTTTTATTCCATTTTGACTTTCATTATCAAATAATTTGACTTCATTAAAAGTTCATTCAATATCTCCATTTCAGCTCTATTCAGGTTTAGTTCAGATTTTCATTTTTGGAATCTTTAAGCATCATTTTTGATTTCATCTCCATTTTGGTTCATTGCTTCGTTCTCAGTCTCTTTTGGTTCATTTTGAGATCTCCATTTTCAATATTTATTTCACCTTCATTTTGAATTTCCATTTTAGTTTCATCATAAAAGGTTCATTTTCAAATTTAAGATCCATCATCAAATTCTCATTCTTAATTCTCAATATGAAATTCATTCTATCAACTTTTGTTAATGAACCTCAAATTTCGTAATCTCCAGTTTCAATTTGCAGGCAAAATTTGAGAATTTCTTAAATTCACCTTCTCATTTTTTAATTAAAGACCTTCAATTTCAATTTCTCACACTGGATTCAGAATCCATAATCACAATTCATTATCACAATTTTCATAATTTCCAAATTTCGCCTTCAGCTCAACTTTCCAAAAATTCGCAGGCAAAAATCTTCATTTTCTCACATTCAAAGTTTTCATACCTCAAAAGAAGGTCCCAACTATCAATCAATAAAAAATTCTCAGTCTCATGATCTCCACTTTCGCCTTCGGCTCGACTCTGCATTCACCGTCACCATTAATTTCATGATTTCCCTGGAAAATTCTGCATTTCTCATTATCTCCAATTCCAGAGTAGCTGAAAGCAAAAATCGATGATTTTCAGAGTTGAGCCAAAAGCGAAACTCTGCTTAAACTTTCACATTCTGAATCCAATGTTGAGCCGAAGGCGAAACTCCGCCTAAACCTTCGCCTTCAGAATCCAGAGTTTCGCCTCCGGCTCAACTCTGCCTAAACCCTCACCTTCAGCTCAACTCTGCCAAAACCCTCACCTTCAGCTCAACTCTATTTACACCTCCTAACTTTGGCCCCCGCTAATGACCCCATATTAGCCCGATTATTCTGCTTAATAGTCTCATTATCACCAAGTTCTGTCTTATCATGAAAATGTAAGAAATAACGATCATCTTTTGTCTTTTCTGCTTGAACAATATTTTGAATTAAAAATTTTGAAACTTCTGAAAGTTCTTTAATTGCATTATCGGCTTCTTCTTTAACTAAATGTTTATTCTCTTCAGTTCTTCGACGAATCTCTGCACGAGCTGCGTTTAAAACTTTTGCATCATTCTTAAATGCTACTTTTGTAGCCCTAAATGCTTGTCTGTATGCTTGAAGTGCCGACATGTTAATTGATGAGATGTGCTTGTGCTTCTTACAAAAATACCTGGTGTACGGGTCTGGTGTACGGATTTATTCATACCGATTTATTCATACCGATCTATTCCACTAACTACTATATATATAGACGCAATCACAAAAGCAACTTCTCCTGGGAATAGGCAGGAATCATGTTGGCCATCTCAATACCATCAATAGCAGGTCTTTTTGGTGTGACGTCATTCATGGTCAAAAGAGCATCCAATTCTTCCTTTTGAGTACCCAACTCAACAATGCCATCAACAGTACGTCTATGGTCACGACGAGCAGACTTGCGCTTACCAGAAACACCACGAAGGGTTTGGTTGGTCAATGTAAGATTGTAAATGTTTGCAGAAAGTGCATCCATTTTATCAGCGATCACGTGATCCAAATTATCGATGGCATCAATAGACCAATTGAAGAAGCCGCCGACGTCCACGACAGCTTGGACGAGATCCCAAGCTTGCGGCGAGTTGAGCAGGGTCAATGCTCCAAGCATTCGGTCTAAACGACCCGTGTCTGGAGACAGGTCACGTGCAAAATATGTCCTTAGCTGGGATGTGATTTCTGCCACGGGGTAGTCACGGACCAACCGGGCCACCGTCACGTGCAAGAAAAGCATGACGTACTTGTCTTTATTTGTTTCGTCGGCGAGCTCGGCCAAATTGACCAATTCCGCCACCAATTCTTGGGGGGACACTGCAGAGCATTCCTCGAGGGCTCTCTTAAGCAAAGCCGGCTCGTTTAGCTCGGAAAGAAGCAAAAGAAGCCCACGGGCGTAGCGAGCGGGGTAAAGTGGGTGGCTAAGAAGGTATCCGAGAGAGCGGGGCACCGATTCGGACCGTAAAGCGACGGAGCCAGATTCGTCAATTGTGAAGATAAGCTCCACCACGGAGGTAATGAACGAGTCATCAACAACACGATCAGATTCGGAGGAAAATGCAGCATCTTCGATATCAATGACTCGTTGCAACGTAAGAAAATCAACCAAATGCCTATCGAAGGCATTAATGGAAGTTATATGCAGGCGGAGGAAATTATAAGTATTTTTTAATAAGTTCGATTCGGCAGCTTCTTCTTTAGCGATATCCGACCCGATAGCTGGCATGCCGCTCCAGGGAGTGGCGTTGGTTTTGCCGGGCAATGCTTTGCCCAAGCACTCAAGTAAAGTACTGGTACCAAGGGACATCAGCACGTGATGAAGGGCAGTGGTATTAGAGCGGGGATCATGGGCCAAATATAAGGCGTAGGATTCAGCACAAAAGACGAGGTGAGCAGGTCCGGCGGGGGTAGGGGTAAATTCATCGAGAAGCGCTTTGTATTGGAGATTGACCATATAGAGATGATCATCGATGGAGAAAAGAACGCGGTCTGGAGCAGGAGCTGCAATTGTAACGTTGCATTTTCCCTTGGTAGTGGTGGTGAAAAGATTACCCAAGGATACCGTGGAGATAACACTGGAAGGATTGGATAAAGGAGATTTAGTAATGATATTGGACCTGGAATCAAACCTGTACACCACGCCATTATTATAAGCAAAAGCAAGGTTATTCCCATTTTTATCATTTTTCCCAGGTATATCCAAAGCGTACATTTCAAAAGATTTGATTCCATCCAAACCCACAAGTCGCGCTGTCAATTTCCCCGTTTTATGATTATGAACAACATAAAATAAGAGGGGCGAAGTATGATGGAATTCATGCTCATGGATGACTCGGTAGTATATCACCGTATTAGAATCATTATCAGGAAGAGTAGGAACGCCTCGAAGTTTCTGTTCCACTGACGTAATGCGAAGTTCTTCTGTATCGTCGTAAGTTACAACAACGACTCTTCCCTTAGTTAAGAGCACGTGCACGACATTGTCGTCGCCACCACCAAAGAAAACACCCTGAATTCCCCCTTGCAAATCCGTATGTGTGTTTGTACTCTCGTCTCCGTTTTCTCTCCGGATCAACACCAACCGGTTCTTCTTTCTCGTCCCTCTCACACCAACAGCATACAAATCACCTCGTTTGTCTAAACTCCGAACAATCGTATTTGGAGAAAGTGGAAATGACCACACGAGCTTGGGACTTGGATTCATCACATAACTTGAGATAATCAGCTTGGAAATTCCCAAATGGATAAAATCATCAGCACTTTTCCTTGTGGATAGTTGTTGCAGTTCTGGTACAGCCACACGTGCCGGAAATGGCAAATCTGCCAATCTCGGTAATTCTGCTAGCGTGAAAGCATCGCCAAATGAAGGCATCGTCATGGTATTGGTGATATAAAAGGTGAAGTTCACTTTTTGCGATGAGGTGAATTAAGGGTATATGCAGGATGTTTGATATGGGAGATAATAGTGTGGTGTCAGTGTCAGTGTTAGTGTCACGCCGATTGTCAGTACTACGGTGATTGTCAGTGCTACGCTTATAGTCAGTACTACGCCGGTAGGTGTGGTACTGCAAACAAAAGTTTATATTGTTTGGCTTGGATGTTTCAGGGATGTTTCAGAAACTTTTCCATGTTTCAACAGTGTTTCAGATAAGTCTTATCCATATCCTAGATTTATAGGAGTTCATAGACTGTATTCAAACAATGTATATATAGCCTATTTTCAATGAACAGTGTGGACTGAATATCTTATGTTCTATATCTAGTGATGTATATCATAATTTGGGTGAGAAAAGAAAATCTAGCATTGAAATCCTTATTTTTATTTCCTCCATAATCTCTTATTCCTTATTTTTTTCTTCCTTAGTATTTTCTTTCTTTCTTTCTTTTCTTTTATTTTTATTTTTTTATTTTTATTTTTATTTTTTTTTTTTCTGGTTCGTAGATATAAATCGTCTTTTCTTATTCTTTAATGTGATTACATAATCAATTATAATAACCAAAATTTGTGGCCAAATAGAAAAAAAATTAAATTATATAATTTAAAAAAGTTTTTAATAAAATCCAAATTCATTAGGTGAATTTCCTTGAATTAATATTCGAAAAATATAATATAAAGTTAATTGTTTAAGTTGGTATATTGTCCATTTTATTCGATATATTGTCCATTTTAGTGGATATATTGTCCATTTTAATGGATATATAGCCGATTTTAGTGGATATGAAAATTCCATCATGATCTTCATATTAAAATCAAATGGTACTATAAAATAGTATGCAAAGAAATCTACTTCTTAATGGTTTTTCAGATTTTTGAATCACATTATTTTGTAAATTTATGAATGGTTACGTAATCTAACAGTTTCTGTGACTTTCAGGGTCGTAAACTATAATCAATAGATGAAGATTTGGGATGATAAAAGTACTTTTCATATCTCTTGAATTGTCATATTATTAATCTCTACGATAATTAAGATCTCTATTATATTTAACGTCCATGCATCCACTTCCTTACATATTCAAATGGGTATGATTATGTAATCAGAAAAATGAGATATATCAGAAACTATCCGATTACGTAATCACAATAATGTGTCCACATTCTATACCACATACTGAAAAACTAAAATCAATACAATCCAGGCCAAAGGTATAGCCACAGCTATATACTAACCGTTGTATGCAAAGCACTTGCTGCGCACGTGCATCAAAAGTTATTTACACGTGCTACAAATCTACATGCACGTGACAGACCAAATAAGTGCACACCCAACATAGACTCCACCACCATGTCTCTTCCGGCGACATGGACACAGTTCCAGCTCTTTGATTTCCTCCCAATTCGTGATCCCCATACCGATTCAAATGCGCCTCTCTTTTCTGACCCCTCACTTTCGGCCATTACCGCCGTGGACTCATACATAGTTTTAGCTGTTCACAATGGATACTTGAAGATTCTCCATAAACAGACAATGGAGGCAGCAGGCACCTTTTGTGGAATGGGTGGCGGTTACAAAATCACTTTTTTAGCTCCAGTGGTAAAAACAAATATGGTGGTGGCGTTAGCTGAACGTCAAGGATCTCCAGCAATATTAAAGCTTTGGGATCTACAGAAAATGGTGGCGTTACCTGAAGGAATTCTAGCAGATGATGATGCTGCCAGCCATAAATTTGTTACCGAAGTCCTGGTCAACGAAGGCGAGAATGCCTTTCCTGTGAGTTGTTTGGCCCTAAATGATAACCTAAGTTGTGTTGGTGTCGGGTACACTAACGGGAAGGTAATTCTTGTACGAGGAGATCTTGTTCGGGACCGTGGAGCCAAACAAAGAGTGGTTTATGAAAGTGTTGATCCAATCACGTCGGTCCATTTCGACCGGTTCGACGACGTGGTTTATGTGACCACCACTACTAAGGTACTTACCGTGTTGACCACGGGTCGGAACCAAGGGAAACCACATCGGGTGCTTTCTCGTGGCAGTGGCGTGGACCTTGACTGTGCCGATTTGGATTATAGGTCAAGTCGGTTGCTAACTGCTGACCCGGATGGATTTAATTACTATAATCACGTGAGCAGAGCCCGGGTTGTACGGTTTAATATTGGCAAACGACGCATGCGTGTTTTATTCAAGGATTATGTTCTTGTGGTTTGTCCGATGGAGGAGTCGACCAAGACGCTCACTAAGATTCTTGTTCTTGATATGAAAAATGGCCATATTGCATTTTCCTTAACTGTGCCTAATTCAACGATGGTACACGTGTTTTCTTCTGATTCTGACGTTTATCTATTGTCTTCAGATGGCGTGCTTTACAATCTTCATGAGAAACCTCCAAATCAACAATTGGAAATTGTGTTGCAACGGCAAATGTTCGAAACAGCGGTCCGTTTGGCTGAACAGAATAATCTCGGTGATTCTGTGCTTCTTCGTGTTCACAGAGCATTTGGTGACCATCGCTATAGAAGTACCGATTTTGATGGTGCCATGGATGAATACGTGAAGTGTCTTTCCTTATTCACATCCATAGAATCTCCAAATACCGCCACATCAGAAGATACGCTAGATGACTTCGTCACAGCAGTGGTAACTGCTTTCAAAGAGGTCTCTAATACAGCAAATATGGCCCGGTTCTTGGCTTCTTTGCATGAACTTGAAAGGGCAGAAAGTGATCACGTGACATTATTAATATGCTGTTACTGCAAATTAAACAATATCGTTGAACTTGACCGTTTCATTGAGTCGTTGCCTTCCGTCGACGATACCCAAGATAACTTTGTTCGTGGCAGTCTTGACTATAACGATTTGAATTATTCACTTTTTGTGTCACTTCTCAAAGAATGTGGTTATTACGACCAGGCTACAAGACTTCTTCTAAAATTGAACCGGCCTCATTCAATCGTGGAAATTCAACTTGAGGATCTTGCTTCTTACGATGACTGCATGCGTTATATCCGTCTGTTGCCCGTGGATGATCTCTTGAGGATCTTAATCGATTTCCTGGCTCCTTTACTCGACGCTCGTCCTCTTGAAGCTACAGAACTTTTGATCAGTGTTTTCACCGGTGCTTATAAACCGCAAAAAGAACTGCTTCAACAAGAAAAGAACACTCGTGCATCCGATCACGTGCTCTCCTCTTACAGTGCCTTTCTTGGGTATCTTGGAGGCAATTCTGCCACGGAAACCACGAACGACGATTATGAGCCAACATACTTACCTCCAAGACCACGACTTGTGTTCCATTGTTTTCTTCGCCACGAGCGTGAATTTGTCGTTTTTCTCGAGGCGTGCTTACAATCTTTGGAAAAATACGAGGGCAATTCCGAAAACAAGAAAGATGTCCTCGTGACATTGTTTGAAATGTACTTAAGCATGGCGGAAAAAGACCCTGAAAATGCTACAGAATGGCATGAAAAGGCAAGTCGCGTGCTCACAGAAAACTCTTCCCTAATGAGTCATTCGAAAGTGTTGATGATTTGCAACGCCTTTTCGTTTTCTCCAGGGCATGCTATTATTAACGAAAGATCCGCAAACTTCGAGGAAAACCTGTTCCAGCTTGCACGTGCCGACGGACGAATTCTTGAATGTATGAGTATAGCCCAGAAATACGGATCAGCCAAACCCGTCTTGTATAAACATATGGTTCGGTACATGGGGGAATGTGACGAACAAGTGAAGCAAATCCCACCAAAGGATTTTCACGTGATCCTCGAAAACGTCCATAAAAACCGTCTTCTTTCTCCATTGGAAGTCATGAACGCTTTAGGGAAAAACCCTCACGTGACCATTGGAATGGTAAGGGACCATCTTATTGATATTTTCGATGATACTCAAAAGGATATTTCCAATAACGACCGGCTTATTCAATTATACGAGTCTGAAGCTGCTACTGCTAGAACAGCATTGAAGGAAGCTACGGAAAATCCTTTAATTGTTAATTCGGAAAAATGCTCTTCCTGTGAAATGGGTCTAGAATTCCCCGTTATCCATTTCCGTTGCCGCCATTCTTATCATGAACGTTGTCTACAGGAAAATACTTATATTCCTGATGCCGATGAGCCAAAATGTCCACTTTGTGTTAATGATCTCCGGGCAATGCGTGAAATACGCCAATCAAATGCTGCCTCTAAAGAGCTTTTCAAAAGTCAATTGGACGCTGCATCTGATCGTTTTAAGGTCGTCTGTGATTTTATCGCTAGAGGTCTGCTTGATTAGTACTGCAGATAAGATATCAATACGATATCAATAGGACATCATAAGATATCAGCTCAGATTGCATCTACTGATACCAGATCCTCATACTAAACCAAAGTTCTCTTCGACTCCTAAATCATATATATATATATATATATACCAAAAGGTAATACCAGATTCAGTGGAGGTTTATGCAGTACACTTAATTGAGGTATTACAAAGCATGAAGAACTGGGCAAACCGACTTTGTTGGTAAAACGAAAAGTTAAATTTAGCATTCAGATGTTACTATATAGCTTCATGAGAGCGTATGGAATCCAGCAATACTACTGCTATTATAAATAAAATATGTAATCCTGTATATAATCACAATTAGCCATGGCTCCATTGAATACCAATCATTCAATTCCTTTGAAAACTTAAGGACTGACTTATTCTTCAATTTCATCAGGATAAGTCTCGTCTGTTGTGGGATTTAAAGCTGATCCGGTTAACACAGGTGCGACATCCATTTCTGCTATAATTTCTTTCCAGTCAGCTGAAAATCAGTGAAACTTTTTCTGCATACCTTCGTCGCTTCCAAGAGTCCCCTGAACTCTTAACATCTCCAAGTGTATCAGGTTTTTGCAGGCGAACATGACCTGGGGTAAGTGTCCGGATAAGAGAGGTGTATGTATATGCAGGTAACCATCATACTATGAATTGTGAATAAGTAGTTATTATATCACATCATTATAAGTGAGTAATGAACTTTGATATTACGCTAAACAGCCTTGTATAGATAAGATGAATTGATTTGGTTAATGAAAGTATAAGTGGAAGTTATACAAGGATCATGGTGTACTGGTGTTTTCTTGAAGACGGTCCAGACCATATAGTAAGCAAAACAAAGCCCGTTGTATACGCTATGCCTTATCGGCATAGTAATATAATTAAGTTCGTTGATAATTACCAATGTAAAGTTGTTATGTTGTGGAGATTGAAAATGCACTATGTGCAGGATGTTCCAGATAAGTTTTGCAACCAAATATGAAACAAATCATGGATACAATTTAAAGGTCTTGAATTCCCAGATATCAAGATCAGCATTGCTCCTTATGGTAACATTGGCAGAGCGGTTCTGCCGCCAACATAATATTAATTACCTTAGGTTACAAGAAAGTCTTGAACGATTCCAAAAATTAGCAAAATTCAAGTTAACAGAAGAAGAGATTGATATTATGGCCACAGATACGGCGATTTTTCTTGATTTATTACATCAACTTTCCAAAAGCTTACGAAATTCCCCCTTCACAACTAGTGGAGTTCTTTCTGCTTGTCAGGTTGTAACACAAGATCGGCGATTTTTCAGTTTATGTCAGGGTGTTTATACCGGAGAAAAAATGGCAATACTTCGACGCCACGATATTGATGACTCTGTTGTTACTGTGGTTGGAGAATGTATGGAAGATTTTCAGAAAGGCATCGGAGAATTAGTTAGGGAAAGACCCCGGGAGAATCCGGAATCGGCCCGGGAGAACCCGGAATGGGCAGATGAGAAACTCCGTAGTGGAGAAGATGTTAGGATCACTGCAGTGAAGATGAAAGCAGATTCAGGAGAATATGCCTCGGAAAGAGCAATATTTTCCCGAAATAAGCGGATGATCGGAGACTTATGCCGGAAATTGGGTGAAGACCAAAAAATGATTAATCGGTTTTTAAAAGAGCAGACTGCATATGCGCAAAGATGGAAAGAGTTTCTTGGTGCAAGTAATCGGTTTGATTATGGGGTCACGTGTTTTGTGGATAAGTGTGTATGGTATTCAGAGCAGAGCAAGGGCATGGCAGGGGCCAAAGGGGCAGTTTTGGGGCGTTTGAGCCGATTATACGAGATTATTGGTCGTGTGAACCAAATGGTGGTGCGGACGGAGAAAACGGAGAAATCCGAGAAAAACTCCGTGGGTCAGTCACGTGCAGGAAAGATAATGGGTGCGGTGAACAGGTTTACAGAAGAGATTGTGACTACAAGTACGGTGATTATTTGTGGAGCAAGTTTGGATTTTTTTGAAGGTGTTAGTGGTGGTGCTTGCTCTGTGGAAGAAGTGAAAAAGCAATATGCTGCATCAATGGCCTTAACAGAGTCTGCCATAGACCAGTAATGGCTATGTGCAGGATGCTGAACTAATGTACAGGATTAATGAATTTGTGTAAGTGCAAGATAGCTATAAGAATATATAAATCTTGCTGGTGAGATCATTCGCAAGTGGGAGTCTGGGGAAGATGCAGGATACGGGAATTTTATATGTAGGATATATAGTCGATATGTGCAGGAAATAAAACTGTCTTGTGAGTATAGGGAGGTGGGCCGAGGCGATGATTGGATGGGTACGAGGAACGAAGGAGGGGGATGTGAAGACATTGAATAAGGAAAGAAAAGAATATGTAGAGAATTTATAGAGATTCAAAATTTTATATCTATTTTTAGAAAACAATTTTTCAATATTGGAATTTCCATTTTTTTTTATTTTTTTGATTGCTTGCCTTGCTCTTCTAATCGTGTGGCCCAATTGCATTTGCCACTGTGCCGTCAAGTGTACTATCTTGCACCGGTGATTCTCAATTTTTATCATACTTTTTTTTTTTTTTTTTTTTTTTTTTTTTTTTTTTTTTTTTTTTTTTTTTTTTTTTTTTTTTTTTTTTTTGTTCTCTTATTTTTTTGATTTCTGCCACACTCCATTTTTTCCTAAATTCCCTATATTTCCAATTGCATTAAGGCATCAAAATGTCAGCACCAGAATATTCAGAATTCCAACCTACTGGATCTGCCCCAACTGCTCCATCCTCTAGTATTCCAGCTTCTGCTCCTGGATCTGGTCCAACCGTCCAATCTAACGGATTATGTCAATTGCTTACATGGAAAAACCCAATCGCTACAGGCAAGGTTTTTGGAAGTATTGTTGGTGTTTTGGTGTTGTTGAAGATTAATGTTCTTTCTAAGTTATTCTACTTGGCATACATTGTTTTCTTGGTTTCTGCTGCTGCTGAGTATGCTGGTAAATTGGTCACTGGTGAAGGTTTCGTCACTAAGTACAAGGGCTCTAAAGCTACTTCTTACAGTGGATTTGTTGATGATTCCGTTTTGCCTGCTCTTTCTAAAGGTTACAAATGTTTGGAGAACAAAGTTCAAAGAATTGTGTTTGCTCAAGACATTGAGTTGACTTTAAAGACCGCTGGTGTTGCTTACATTGCTTCCAACTTGACCTCGTGGTTCTCCTTGTACACTTTAGTGTTTGCCTTTGTTGTCTTGGCATTCACTGTTCCTCCAGTGTACGTTTCCAACAAAAAAGACATTGACGCTGCTGTGGCTCATTACTCTAAGGTGGCCAAGGAGAAGTCCTCGGAATTGACTGACCAGGCCCACACTGCCATTGCTCCACATTTGGACACTTTGGTGCAAAAGACTGGTCCTGTGGGACAATTTGTCAAGTCTAAGTTTCCCACCAGAACTGCTGGCTCTACTGTTGGTGGTGCTAGAGGTTATGATGAGCCTATTGTGGAGAAACCTTTTGAAGGAGCTGGATCTGCTGCTCCAGACCACGTTTCTACTGGTGCTACTTCTGGATCTTCCTTCCCTTCAGTGCCATCTTCTGCTCCAAAGACTCTTTCCGAAGAGCCATTGCCAGAAGCTGCCACCGGTGCTGCACCAGTTGCAGTCAAGAAGGCCGAGTTGTAGGCCACATGAGCCTTGGTGCCTTGACAGGTGCCTGTATATGCTATTACGGACATATGTAATACTATGTGGAGCCAGGAGAAGGAAGACGGACAAAGCAAGCCATGTACTTTGCACCGTTATTTCTTTCAACTTTCTGGCCCTCTTCTGTTGAATTCCAGATTAGCTGTGCACAACGGTCAGATTGCTCCCATTGTTTGGATTGTCTGGAGAACAATGGATGGGCCAGTAGATGAGAAACCATCCATTCATGGAGATCCTTAACGTCTGTGATTGTGTAGATAATTCCTCCTTCACGTAAAACGTAGGCGTATTCTGAAAGGAGCGTATTGGAGATGATGCGGGCTTTATGTTTGCGTTGTTTGAAGTGGGGGTCAGGGAAACAAAAGAACATTTTCAGCAATTGGGCTTTATGGAAGAAATTCGGTAAGAATTTCATGGAATTTGCCCTTAAAACTGCCACATTTTGATAAGCATTTCCACCAGAATTTTCTCTTAATGCCACAATCCGATCCTCCACATAATGAGTCACTTGAACACGGATTTCCATACCAAGAGAAAGTGTATTAGGGAATTCTGTGGAAAGTTGCATCAACAAACCACCATATCCACAGCCAATATCAGCAAATTCAACAGAACCATTAAATTTTTGAGCTTTTTCATCAAAATACCCCGGGTAAAGTTCCTCCCATTTCATTGAATCTGGGTCACGTGGGTACTCTAAACTATGATCAGAGAATGGGTTCAGATGGGCTCTTTGGCGGTAGAACCGTTTTCGGGGCATGTCTACACCAGAAACACCGGCAACACCAAAGGCAGAGCCAGTAAGACTAGTGGAGACTCCTTCATTTTCGATATTTCCATTTTCAACTTTATTTTCAACTTTATCGTTTCCATCATTTTTGGTTTCATTTTTGATTCCACTATTTCTATTTCCGCATTCGGCAGTAATGGAAGAAGCAGCTTTTGCTTGCTTTCTAACCTCCTCTTTTTTTTCTCTATATTGTCTTTTCTTTGATTCTTCACTAACCATAATGTAGTTTGCGATGACCCGATGATGTCAATTCGCACTATTTATGAATGTGCGATGTAGATATTTTCATATATAAATATATGAATATATAAAATATAAATATAAAAATATATGAAAATATAAATATATAAATATATGAAAATATAAATATATAAATATATGTATTCCCGGTTTTTGAAAAGGTAATCCATAAATACATCTTTATTAGTAGATTACGTAAGCATTTATGTAGATTTCGCCATTGCAAACATTTATATATATATTTTAATCATTGATGGATTACATAAGCATTTTTGTAGATATCGCTTTTTCAAACATTATCACCGGCATTAGTCTGTAAAATAGGATTATTAATAAATGATAAGGTACTAATAACTATTTAATCCAAATACAAAAGTAACAAAATTTAAGGTTATTTCAAACGTCATGTTAACATTAGAATTATGACATTAGAATTACATATGGTATTTTATGAGAATTTACCGAAGTCATTTACTGCAGGTAACATAAGTTAAGTTCTACTATGAAGTATATGAAAATATATGAGTATGAAAATGTAAACAACAATATACTTATGAATTTTGGTTCAAACCATGTGTCAGCGAGGTTATCTTTGATTACGTAATCAGATGGTATGGTAATTTTGATTATATCAATTGAATTGATTATGTAATCAGATGGTATGGTAATTTTGATTATATCAGTTGAAATGATTATGTAATCAGATGGTATGGTTTATATAATCAGCTAATGTATACTTATTCGGTTCAGTATCCTCGGTCTCCACGATTCAAGTTCGTAACTTTTTGTATCTTTGCCTTAATATTGATATTTTCTGATTATATCCTGAAGAAGCAAACATACTTTGTTGATGATGAAAGATGCTGAGCCAAAATTTCCAAATAATAGGACTCACGTAGTTAGCAATAATTCTGCATTATTCGAAGTACCAATTACCTTCAAAAAGTCCTTTTTTGATGATAGTCAAAAATACCTATATAGGAACCATGGATCCTGTTACATAAAGGAGGAAATAGAACACAGTAGTATAAATGACGTAAAAGCAGCAGGTCATGATAGTTTTGATGGAAATGACCTTTTGGTCCTGAATGGTGATACAAGGCAGACTTGTAGTTTAAATCAAAATATTATGTAATCAGAAACACTAATGATGGTTATTAATTGATTATGTAATCAGTACATACTATAGACAATAATATTATGTAATCAGAAACACTAATGATAGTTCAATTGATTATGTAATCAGTACATACTATAGACAATAATATTATGTAATCAGTACATACTATAGACAATAATATTATGTAATCAGTATATACTATAGACAATATGATTACGTAATCACCTTAGATATTATATTCATACTTCTTATATTCTTATATTCATACTTATACAATTTAATACCTTCATGCTAATTTTCGATTCTTTTCTAAATAATATTTAAAATATTCAAATTCTTAAAAATTTCCTAAAAATTAAATAGCTATACTATATATTTTTAACAAATATTT
>JAJMHH010000058.1:0-51443 GCA_030582955.1 Osmozyma tolerans
TTTTTTTTTTTTTTTTTCTGCTATATTGACCTCATTTCGACCTTTGAGGGACTGCCGATAAATGTTTCTGCCTCCTCCACATGAAGTCGGCTGTGTTATTCGCGATTACAACTAGCTGCGCCCAATTTTTCAACGATATAGGGGCATTTCGTGACACGCTATCGAACAAGCCATACGCCCCGCCAACGAGCAACGCATAGAACCGAAAATAGTTCGAGTTTTACTAGATTTATGTCACGATTTTGTTTTATACGAATATCAATAGCCCATTTTCCTACTGTATATTGAATAAGAAAATTCCTTTAAAAAGAAAACAAAGTCAAAAAAGGGGTTGGGCGTAAGAATTCTTGGCCTCGAAACTCAGCAAATAGCTCGAAGGTCAAGAATCGGGCATACAAGAGAACCCTTGATTATGTTAACACAAGGTGAGAAATTCACAATTCAGAAGAATGGCACACGCATACCTCAAAAAAAAAAAAAAAAAAAAAAAAAAAAAAAAAAAAAAAAAAAAAAAAAAAAAAAAAAAAAAAAAAAAAAAGAGAACACCCTGACGTCATTAGAAGCACGGTTTGTTTATTTACGTTAGACGACCCTGACCTAAGCTTCCTGTATAATATGCTCGGCTTTTCGCGAACTACATAAAATGAGTTTCGTCCCAGACGGAGGATAAAATATGCAAGTGTCTTATTATATCGTACACCTTTTTGAGCAGCACTCGCATCAAAGCTTTGCTTTGTATTCTTCAGCATCTCTTTCAAAATTTTTATCCACGATATCAATCATGTAGTTGAGGGATATGTTATCTATCTGATTTTCAACAATCAATTTTTGGAGAAAATTCAAGATAAATTTCAAATCACGAGCGTTCCGAATGATAACGTAAGCCTTAGTCTTCGACTTATTTTTAAAGATTTTGATCAACTTGAGGTTATTGAGATAGAACAAAAAGGAAAGAAGATATTGCTTGTTGTATGTTTCGATGTGATAAAGCAGACTTCCGGTTTCGAACATCTTCATGTTGTCCTTCTGAATTATCTTCAATAAAGATTTGGTAGTGGGGTAGTCTTTCAGCATAAGTGAGTCGTTGATCAATTGTTGCTCAGTGATTTGATTTTGAGAGTTCGCAAAGAACTGGCTCACTGTCGAATTAAGCTCCCTAACACAAACTGCGAAGGAATCGATAAAAGGCAAAATTATAGTTGCAAGGATTTTGTGATAATTCTCGTCAATAATCTTCAAATCGGAAGAGATCAAACTCAACTCCTGATATCTCTTCAAAATATTTGACAAACTGTTCTTCGGATTGTAATTGTAATCAAATAAAAATTCGTTCTTCAAAAATCCCGTGAAGATATAGAATAGCTTGTTTATTTGCAAGCTGTCCAGAGTCTTCAACAAAATGAAGGACGCCAAGCACCTGTGAATCAAAAGGTGAATTGTAAGGTTCTTATAGTATAGTAACTCGAAAGAATTCGTGATCTTGATATGATTGGTTCTTGGGTTGATCCGCGTGAACCTGAAAAAAGAGGAGATTTGGTCTTTGATCAAATCAACCTTTTGGTCATCACCAAGTTTTAAAATGTCGTTCACAATCTTAAGGTTTGTAACACTCAAGTCTTCTTCCTTGTATACATCAAGCATAAAATCTAATAGAGGGATAAGTTCTTTTGCTTCAAACTCACTTCGGCCGGTCATATAATGAAACGTCTGGATCACCATCCCAACAATGGCACATTGAGGTAAATAAGATGCTGCATTAATCGAGTGCAAAATTCGGAAGCCCAATTTCTTGAGATTGATATCTTGCTCGGAAACCATCAGATCGTCGTCATCTGAAGTATCAACTTTGTTCAGTGGATCCTCGACGTAAGATGAGAGATTGAAGGCATCCGCCAACTTCACAAAGATCTTTCCATGGAGACTGCGTTTGGTATTGTCAATGAAGCCGTCGCGTGTAAGCAGTTTTTTGTCATCATCTCTATTCACACCATAGAGCAAATTTGACACACCATTCGTGAAAATCGAAGCAAAACTTTCCTGCTTTTTGTCACTACCCACGAGCTCATCTAAATAGCCATCGGCTTCATAGATCCGCTCATAAGTAATTGAAATCGGCTGCATAAGCATATCAAAGTCCTTTTTCTTATTTACCTGGCGTTGCTTCAAGTAAATAGAAACCAAAGTTTTCAATATACCGTATTTAGGCAAAAGCAATTTTCCATCCCGAGATCTGGTTCCTTCAATAAAAACTTCAAAGTGAATATTGTTTAAGAGGATGAGCTCAATGTAATTGGCCAAATTCCTTTCAGTGTATAATTCATTGTTAAATGATCTCTTGATAAAAATTCCTCCCAAACCCTTCATGATGGAGCCAAAAATAGCAACGTTAAGGTTCTCTCCTGCAATAACAGTAGGTGTTGACATCTGGAAACGGATTAAAATTAGATGCAAAATAACATAGTCAATATGAGATTGATGATTTGGTAAAAGAATGATGGACATCGGATCATCCAAATAACGCTTAAAAAGCATACTCAACTGCTCCCTATTCACCCAAACTCCCAGAGGAAACATCTTGCTCAAGGTTTTAATGACCGTTATATAACAAAGTCTTATGAAGGTTGTAGATCCGAATTTGGGAAAGTTTTTTTCATTATCTTGAGAATAATATTTTATCATGAAAGATTTGACCTCCGAGAATCTCTTTGGGAAATCCTTTGCCTTAATAAGATTCATCCTTAACTCCAGGTCAATCAATTTATACACAATTTCATCAAGATATTCATCTGACTTCTCTAATCTATCCTTCATGTATTCCTTGCAATAAGCTTGAAACTTCTTATCGGTCTTATTTATGGAGTACCTGTACTCCCCATTTTTATAAATTTCGTCGTAATTGACAGAGCTTGTAAACTTTATAAAATTCCCGATGAGACTGAAACTGTTACTCAATTTAGAATTCGCCGGCGAGTCTATGTAAGTCTCCTTGTCAGTGGGTAATGGAAAAGACAAATTCACATTCGGGCTTTTCAAAGCATCGTGTAATATGTCCACATCAAAATCAGAATTGGAGATGCTTGGCATGGTCGACGATTGCTTGTTCTAGATGATTGAAACGAAGGGAGAACGCAGCAATATTGGAATTGAAGATGGAAAGAGATCAAAAAAAAAAAAAAAGAAAAACGAAAACGAAAACGAAAACGAAATAAACCAAAAAGAATTATGCAAAATCAGACACAGTTAAACCGGAATGAAAGTTAGTCAACAATAATTAACTGAGATGCTGAGCTTTGGGATCTTCAGTTTCTAATAGATAGAAGCGGGCGCTTGAAGCATATATATATAAAAGATGCCTGTACCCAACATTTGCGACCCCACCTTTACAATATCCTAATTTAGGAAAAAACAGGTCTGAAACGAAAAAAAAAAAAAAAAAAAAAAAAAAAAAAAAAAAAAAATTAAGGGTTCGCAGGTCTCGTGCTGAAGTGTAAAAAAGGATTCTGAGTTGGTCATGCTAACGCTTTAGCTACATGTTCAGTTATATGCTACAAATTGTATGAATTATGCTATCAATGTGGTCAGCCGCAATTTTTATTCTAGTGGTCGTTCTATAGTGAATGGTTTGACTAATTTAACTAATGGTGCTGTTGGGCTCGTTCAAGATCACATGGGCACGGTTTTTTGCAAGTCTCGCTGATAAGACATCCACATTAACATAGTGCGCGGACCAAACCAGTCGTAAATCATTTCTTTAATTTACACCATAGGAGACCTCTTTCTACCTGCTGATGACACAAAGATGTCTCAACTTTGAGGCTCAAGAGCCCAGCGATTAATATCCCAAAAGAGTCACTTATCCCGACACACCCGATCGCTCGTTCACGAATCAGATCGGGTGTATCCTCACTCACAGACATGAATGTGTTTGCATACAGTAGACCACCAAGTAAACCTTCATAAAAAATTACGAGATTCATTAACCAGATATTCGAAACCGGCCAGTCTTTTGTGGCTTGTGAAAAACAGAGAAGAAGATTTACAAATTGTAAACCACTCAATAAATAAAGAGCTCGAACTCTAATCCCCCAGGTGACCGAAGATCGAGAAAGGAAGACTCCAAGTTGGTAAAGAAAGCCGTAGACGACGTATATGTCCCGATAGCTATTGTAGAGCCAACTTGGAAGTTTTTGAATATCAAACAAAAGTATTGGAGCTATGCCCTGATTAATAAGGTATTCAAAAAGGTATATAGAACCCAAGGGAATCATGTATGGTACTATTAGAGGTCGCATAATAGCAAGTGTATGGCGTACATTGACCTTAACCGTAACAACATCAAAGTAGGAGTTTGCATCTCCCCTTGTGATTGGACTTCTGGTATCTTGAACTTGCTCCAATGACGTGTAGTTACCTTGCTCAACGAAATCGAATGGTGGCAACATTAAGTAAAATGATAGAAGAAATCCCAACGGCAATGCTGATGACAAAAGAAGAACAGTAGGTACTGAAACTCTTGCTACTGTCGTCATGAAGAGGTACATGAAGCTCCCCACTATTCCAGCACATCCTGTTCCTGTTGCAAAGCCTCCAATCGAGGGCTTTCTTTCAAAGTAATGAGTCAATTGAAGAAAAGAAACCTCTCCCATACCTGATGATATAGAGGCTAAGCAAATACCGAAGAGTACTGATATACGATTTGAGGTACTCACGCTTATGATTATCATTCCGGTCATTGATAAAACAACTAGAGCCACAACTCTGACCGGATATTTTACTGAAGAAATGAAAAAGGGTGAGCAGATTTTGAGGATTAAGGCAGGCGTTATATCAGCCAAAAGAACCGTGGCTTTCGGAACAGTTGTTTCCACTAAATCCACAGCAGCTGAAAGTATAATCACGTATAAAACATTGTTCACGAGACCAAATACAAGAAATGATAGAAAAACAAGGTTGGGGCGAGTAAAAGGCATGGAGAATGTGATTGTAGTGCTGCTATCGCATATCTCTGTAAACAAAAAGTATTATGTGCAGGGTGGAGCGTCTTTACTTTACAAGTAAATAGCTGAAGCTACTGTAAAGAACTAACAACAGTCAGCTTAAAAAGCCCTCCTTGTTCTTTCTTATCAATGAAGCTGGTTTTTGAGCCTTGACTCAACGCGAAGTCATTGGTAATAATAAAACATTCAATTTTTTTCTTTCTTTTCATTCCTTTTTTTTTTTTTTTTTTTTTTTTTTTGATGCAGACTCGTTACATATTCCTCTCTTTTGGTTTGTGTTTTCTCTTGCCCTTCTCATCGCGAAATATTGAAAGTAGCACTAAAAAGTCCGAAGAATTTTTCTGCTACCTTCCGAGAATTTCTTCCGAAAAATATTATCGAGCATCAATTCTCAGTTTCCCCCATTTTTTTTATATATGCATATATATATCAAATATTTTTGTTATAATTGTTGATAGGTCGTCTTTTTCCTTACTTGAAACCGTTTTCAATATTTCGAAAGAATAAGACAAATTTTGCGTTTTTTTTTTTTTTTATTTATTAAAAAAAAAAAAAAAAAAAAAAAAAAAAAAAAAAAAAAAGGCGGCGAGACTAAAAAAGAAATTATTCAAAAAATTAGGAAGCTGTGAACAAACGAAGACCTATCATACACACCTTTACTATATATATATATATATTATACAATCTTCCTCGCAACATTCATTACTTCTCAACAGTATTGAATTTTTTGGTTTAAACAAGTCCTTGAAACTCACATAAAATTACACCACAAATGAGTCAAACACCTGTTCCCGAGGAGTACGATGACACTAGAATTTTGGGTTACGATCCTTTGATTCCGCCAGCCCTCCTTCAAACGGAGATCAATGCCAGTCGTGTTGCTTTGGATACTGTTATCAAGGGAAGAATTGAATCCTCTAAAATCATCAGTGGTAAGGATGATAGATGTCTCGTTATTGTGGGACCATGTTCTATTCATGACCCAGAAGCTGCTTTAGAGTATGCTCAAAGATTGAAGAAACTCTCTGATGAATTATCTGATGACTTAGTGATAGTCATGAGGGCTTACTTGGAAAAGCCAAGAACTACTGTTGGATGGAAGGGCCTCATCAATGACCCCAATGTTGACAACACTTTTGATATCAATAAGGGTCTTAGAGTTTCGAGACAATTGTACGCTGATCTCACAGGAAAGATCGGAATTCCTATCGGAAGCGAAATGTTGGACACAATTTCTCCACAATACTTTTCTGACCTTTTGAGTTTTGGTGCAATCGGTGCTCGTACCACTGAAAGTCAGTTGCACAGAGAATTAGCATCCGGACTCTCATTCCCGATTGGTTTCAAAAACGGCACTGATGGTAACGTGGGGGTTGCGTTAGATGCTGCTCAAGCTTCCTCCAAAGGTCACCACTTTATGGGTGTTACGAAGAATGGATTGGCTGCCATTACAACCACCAAGGGTAATGATCATTGTTTCATTATTTTGAGAGGTGGTAAAAACTTCACCAACTATGATGCGGAATCTGTCAAAAAAGCAAAGGAAAGCATTGCTAAAAGCACGGACCCCAGGATCAAAATCATGGTTGACTGTTCTCATGACAATTCGAAGAAGGATTACAGAAACCAGCCCGCCGTCTTGGACTCGGTTATTGATCAAATCAGAAACGGAGAAGATGTATTGATGGGCGTTATGATTGAATCTCACATTCACGAGGGTAAGCAAAGCATGCCACCAGGAAATGAAGGTAAGAAAGCTTTGAAATATGGCGTGTCGATCACTGATAGCTGTGTGTCATGGGAAAAGACTGTTGAAATGTTAACTAAGCTCTCCGGCGCAGTGAAGGCAAGAAGAGAGCTCAGAAAGTAACGTTCTCAGAAATTATCTGAATTTAAACAAATAGATCAAAACTCTGCTTATCGTTCAATAGCGTGTAGAACTTCTAATATGCTATCTTGGCATGATGGCGGACTTGTGAATTCTCGGAAACTTCGCACAAGCCGGCACCTCTTTTCTTCAGATCCAAGGAAAGACAATTGTATCTCTGACTTCCTCGTTCGACAATGGGGAGTCCAGCTCGTCAATAATAGTAAGTAGGTCTGAAAGTTCTGGGTTTGAATGGAAATATGAATGTTTTCTTTTGAAAGGATTTCTTTTGCTTCTTTTCGTTGCCAATGGCTGTTTGATTCCATACCAATCAATACTAAAAGGTTGTACTGCGAACTTCAACTCACTAGACTCCAATTCTTTATAATATTTCTCAAGATCCTCGTCAGAGAGTGTTGTGGGCCTAGGAGAATTCCCTATGTACGTAACTCTGGTGAGCGGGAATTTCAATGCCTGTTCCAAATGAAGCCTTGTAAATCTATTCTTTTTGAATTCGAAACCAAATATAGAAATATGAGTTGGGTATACTCCCTTGACTTCTTTATACCTGCATATCAGAAAGAGTACATTTTCAAACGAGTCCCTGGCAAAGGTTTCTAGGTATATTCTTGCTTGCAATGAGTCAAAGTTTTTTATGATCTTCTCTCCAAGAACGTAGTATGATTTCGCTTCAGAAACAGCTTTTTTCTCCTCCTTGGTTTCTCCCCCGCTTATTACTAGTGTCGCCTGTTTGTCGAGATCAAGTGCCTCCACGGCTTTGACTAAGTGTTCGATGAAGCAAAGATGGTCGTTACCTTCTAATTGGAAGTCTGCCAAAGCCCATTCATCTTGAGAATTTCCATTTTTACCTTTGTCGGTCCATATAGAGTGGCACGGAACTATAATTAGATGATCCATTGTTATTCTTTTAATATAAATTTTTATCGCGGTCTAAAGAATATGTGTATGAAGGTATAAGTAACACCCATTAAGTGCTTTCCAATGACAACAGGCTGCCACGACTACCAAAAAGTGAAATATTTGATGGGAATGGCCAAAGATGTCAAATTGGCCCTTGATGCATGCATCCTCATTTTTATTATGGGCAAGACGTTCAGGAAACCGTGCCGCGTAAAGTAATGCGCCAGTAATGTAAAACACGCCTTCTAACACAAGCCATAAGGCGTTCGATCTTTCATAAGCATTTGAGATGCCAAAAAGAAATACAGCTGTCACAACTGGCAATACACCAGAAAGTCCGAAGAGAATGAAGACCAAAGATCTGAATGGACGGTACTGTGGGGTGGCAAACTTCTGGTCAAAAGTAACTTTGGTGCATATGGTACCGAGGATGAGGAACAACATCACGTAAAGGTTCCGCCAAAAAGGTACATCGTAAAAAGCAAATAAAACAATTGATATAAGAGAGCAAGTGATAAGAACCACAATTCCAAAGTAATCGCATTGATTTCCAAACTTAGAAACTTCCTTCGAATGGCACTTAAAGCAATGGAATGAAGCGGACGAAAACATACAAAAGGAAGCAGCTAGGCCAAACTGCAAAAAGTTGAGCCTCTCCCAAATTCCTTGATCATTCTCGAAATTCGTCATCCATAGACAAACAAAAGCAAACACGTACGGAAAGAAAGCCAAGGAAGGTACTAAGTGAGAATATATATTCACTGACTCATTATGTAGATAATAGAGAGAGTGAAAGCATTCACGAAAGCTCTTGCTTTCCTTTATGTAGCCCGACTTGATAAAATGGTTATCTTTCTGCCATTCATCAAGTTCATGGTAGAAATAAAGGCGTCTCAAAGGCATTGATTGAGCGATACTTGTGTTTGAGCCCAGCACCAGATTGGTGGACAGATTAACTTTCGTCAAAGGCATATATATAGCTGCTTCCTTTCAGTGCCTAATAGTGTGAGAAATTTTTAAAGAAAAAGTTTGTTGTGTTGGGAACAATATATTATGTAAAAGCACCAGTCTAGATGGGAAAATCTTGTATCAAATTCCGGAGCATGTGTTTGGCTCAACACGCTTACTTCGCGCTACTTTCTAAAAAAATCAGATGCGTGCTAAAATGTTCACACATGTCAACAATAAGCTATGTTTGTTTTGATTTAAAGAGTAGTTTAAAAAGGTTTTCGTAAGACATCCATCAGATTAAAAAGATGGGGGAATTTGGTCAACTATCTGTTGATATGTTTCAAGTCTTTCTTTTATATCAATTCCTGATGATGTGCTCTGAGATATTCGTTCTTTGTAAAGCTCACCGGTATAAAAGATCTTCCAAGGGGAGCTTGAGGTACTCATTGAGCCTTGAGATCGCTCAAAATACCACTTATTGATTGGATTGCTTTTTCTTGATCGCCAGAAAAGTTCATGCGAGTGTGACTGGACTATAACCTTGAAGATCACATCGGCCATGCTTGGTAATCCTTGATTTTTCTTCGAGATGGCAAATTTGTCTAGATACGAAACTCTTGTTGTATCATCAATGCCCTCATTGGTTATCACAGCACCTCCATCGTAATCGCCAATTATGATGACTGAGGCAAGCTTGGAATTGAGTCTTCGGAAATAGCTCACTTCGTCTAAGTCTTTACCAAAGGCGTCATTCATCAAATCAACAAATCGCTGCCTTTCAATCACACCTAGCTTGAAGAGTACATCAAGCTTTTCACCTTCTGGATAGTGTTCGCAATGATGCTCCTTTACGTCGAACCCCAATTTCAACACATTTGTCGACAACAACGGCACAGCTCTGTTTCCTACCGGTAAAGATGAGGAGACTATTGGTCGATCTGTCAAGACATTGTATGCTAGTGGATTTAACTGGGACTTTTCGAGGGCCAAAACCCGGGGCGTTGTTATTAAGCCAGTGACATCAAACTTTCCGTGATCACGAGCGAATTCCAAAATGTCTTTCATGTAACTCAAATTCAGAAGATGGTGATCACGTTGAACTGGGTCGAGGTATCCAATATGGAGTTCAGATACAATGTCAGAATACTCTTGTGTCATGTTAATGAAAACGTGGCTGGAGCTTCTTCTTTCAATGGACGGCACTCCACCCATGTGATCAACGAAAACCACCTTTTCCAAAGACAACGACCTTTCAGAGCGAAATATCTCTAATGCAATTTGTTTAACACATTCATTCGTATCCACAACAGAGAGCTCACACGTAGCAATATTGCATCCAATTGGAAGAATGAGAGGAACTGTGCTGTGAAGAATGGGGTCCAATAAATTATTGATATCGATGGTCTTGAGACCATCCAGTTTTGATATGTCGAAGACGGAGTGATAGATTGAGAAGTCGACATTTGTCGAATCGGAGATCCTCCCAAAGACATTAGCGACACGATGAGCGAGATTAAGGATCCTTCTGTGAGAGTCTCTAGCTGTATTGGCAATTACAGCGCCGGGTTCAAGCACTATCAACGGCCACACGCCCAATTGGATCAAATTTTTAATCGAAAGAGATATTCCGCGTAATGTCTCTTCTTCTAGTATGTCAGCGGGCAACCGAATGAGTGCGATGTGACGAAAATCTTCGATTGGTTTCGCCAACTCTCTTGATGTATGTTCTATACTAGCGTTGTATTTAACAGATCCAAAAGCACGATGTGACGATTTATCGGCAAATGGTTCCCATCTGGTGTCTAAATCATTGCGATACTTTTGCAAGTAAGCCTTTGCCTCTCTTTTTGTTGTGGTGGACTTCAAAATAGACAATATAAGCTCCCTTTTCTCTTGTGATATTTGTTGTGTTATTCTTGCAAGAGAACTTGAAAGACGTGTGAATGATCGCATGTGTGAGTATCACCAAATATTGATTGACATTTTTGGTTCGTTGTAAGGTGCAGTATTACTCGTTATCGGACACTTCCCCAACATCGGCGGAAGAGTGAAATATGTATAGTTTTTTCATGACACCGATGACAAATGGCCGAATCTCATTAATTTCCATACAAGATAGACCGTCCATCTGAATATTTGATTCGTTAAGTTCACGTAGTCCTCTTCGCGCTTTCAGTTGTCTTATCTCTTTAAGATCTTGGATAATCAGGAATAGTCTGTGTTCGGGATCATGGAGGTCATCAGATGCATGCATAAGAAGAATTTTTGAAATTGCAAGCCAATTCCACGGAAGCTGCGAGAACAGGTCCAAGTTCTTTGCTTCCTTGTCATGGAGACTCTTTAAGTTTTCAAAAGTGAGCCATGACGGAGGGATTATATTGCACTTGTCTTGTGCCTTTAGTATAAGCGCTACCCACAATGGAACTTCAACCCTCCTCATACCCCTTATTGAGGGCACATGGTTCTTTACATGTTAGTATTACTCAAGTTGAATAGCAAGAATGGTATCTAATACATACTCCAATCAATACCATTTTGCTCATGGAGTATCTGGGAAGAATCAGTATATACTCGTTTTCTGCAAGAAACTGGATCTCAGCAGGACTCAAGCGGCCCCTGTACTCCTTGGGTAAGGACATTCTCAACAAGCGACAAACGGTGTTCAAAAATCTCTGCCATGATTATCCTATCATAAAGTCGTGTGAAAGCAGAATACGCGTCGCGCCCTCATCTTTGAGCTCCGGGATATCAAAACAGTCGTAGGAAGTGAGAAGGCCAAAACAATTTGTAACCCTTTTCCAAACTTTTTCTGACCTAAGAAACAGCTCCTCTTGTGATCGAAGCTTCGTATTCCCAGGAGAGCTTGCGAACAATGTCACTCTTTCTTGAAGATAAATGCTGATAACTTTATCTTTGAAACTAGTCATCAAAATCGATTCAATGTTTGGACTTTTATAAGAATCCTTTCCTGATAGAGCTGATTGATCAAAATATTCCTGCAACGGTTCGAAAACTTGAAGGAAGAAGAACCGAACGTTTAAATTAAAGTGGTCCCATGAAACCAATAACTTAAGCCACAATTCTTCTAGGATTTTTAAATGAAATTCTTCTTTGGCAAAATCCATGTTCAGGTTTCTTTTGGAAAAAAAATGGCTGTCAATCAGATCCTTTAAATTCTCACAGCCTTTTGAGAAAAAGTTCTGGATGCTTTGCGTAAGCTCTCGTTGTTTTGAATCCAACATTTCGTCGCCTTGTTCCTCATTTTGTTGATCTATGTTATTGGACTCGCTAGTGATGGTAAGACCATATCTTGATCCTAAGCCGAGCAGTTCATTTTCAGTGTTTCTCTTCTCACTGGCACGGAGTTTTGCAACAATATTATCTCTAACAAATGAGCTAAGGTTTTCGAGAGTTCCCTCACCAACGCTTGGAGCACCTTCGTGTTGTGACTCGTGTTGAAATAACCTTTGAGTCAATATAAAAAGCAAGTCGAAGACATCGCCATCATTTCTTTGCGAAAGATCTAAGGCCTCAGGGTTTGGCCCGGATTCACTCTTCGTTGAATCTAGGCTTACTTTAGCTTTGTGTGGAATATAGTTGTCGGCAGAGACCAGATATTTCTTATGTAGGCCTTGAAAGGTATTACCTTCGATGGAGTTTTCGGTCACATTCCACAAAAAACTTGGATTTGTGAAGCGAAATTGAGCTGCTTTCTTCGAGTCCTTGATGAAGGAATTCGAATTTTGGGAAGAGAGACTCAGGCCGGCTTTGTGATGAGCATCGTTAGATATGGACCCTATGTTAGCAGAATGTGATCGATGGAATATTTGATGAAGCGATACTGGCGACGTGAGGTTTTTTGGTCCCTTGTCGTCTAGATGAACAAACCTTGACTTGGCCGTACTATGTTCTGTATTTCCGATAGAGGGAGCGGATAATTCAGTTTCGGGATTATAGGAGTTAAGTCGCAACCGAGAGCGTTTTTTGGGAAAGTTCAGTAACTTCGACGACTTGTCCTTAGTAGTTTGTTGAGCCCAAGGTGTATCCAAAGGTATTTTGTCATCATATCTGTCCATATATTTGTCTGACTCCGTTCCACGATTGACCAGAAACAATCGTGTGAGAGGCTTCAATCGACTTGTACTCTTTGTTTCGACGCTGGAGGCTTGTGACCTATTCGTTGGATGTTTCCTTAGGTTATTGAAGCCAACGTGTGATATATTCGTCCTTTGGTCCAGAAACTGCTCTTCATCAGACTGAAATTTGTCTTCCAATTCCTGCTCTGCTTGTTGCATGACAGTGATTTGTGATCGATAGTGGACTGCATCTCCTTTTCGTCGCAAAATGGTTCTGTATCGTCGCGTCTTCCTTCTCTGATTCTTTCACAAATAAAAATAGTCTATTCCCTTCATATTACTTAGATTCTTTTCAAACTTAGGTTCAGAACAGCCTCATTCTTTACGCCTTAATGAAGCTATTTAACATTTACAATTATCATCTACTTTAACATTTCCTTAGATGCGCGGACTTTTGTTGCTTGACTTCTGATTTAACGAAATATCGCAAACAAACGACAATTTCCAATTTCTTTAAGCCTTCCAACCAACGCTTACAAGGTCCTATGTAAGTCACAGCCAGATAACGTAGAGCTAACAGTCTCGGAAATTGATATGTACTAAAATGTCTTGGCTCTAGACTTGACTATCAGGCACCAAACACCTTACTACAATGAACCATTTATGAGAATGACAAAAGATTACCCCAATAATGTGAGGCAACCATTTTTTCTTTTTGATTTATGCCTCTTAATGTATTTGCTTGTTAAGCGTTCTACTCAAATCGTATCTTTGGCTCAAGTAAGTCTTTCATAAATATCATTATTTTTTATTCCCCTTTTATTAATTTCGATTGAACTTTCGAATGAACTTTCGCAGTAACTGAGATCTTTAATGATGTCGCAAACTGCGAACCGCCACTTCGTAGGCATTATATATATAGATGAAGGCGATATTTTTCTTTTTTTCTTTTTTATTTGTTTTCGAAAGATGAGGCAATCATGGTTTCTTAAACAAATACAATTAAACGCGTTCCCATCATCGTTGCCATTTTGGGCTCTGATTAAGCCTCAAAATACGACGACTTTCCGCAAACGGCAATAAATAAATAAACATAAATGCCTAGCATATATCGTTGCAGTGAGGTTCGATGTTGGAATAAATCTCAGTCTGTTGAAGCGCTTTACTCTCCAGAGATATGAATCCATTTGAAGAGGAAAATCCTTTTTTAGAGTCAGAAGATTTACAGCTTCCTCACGCGGCCGTAACAAGAACTCCCCACAAGTCTCATCGATCCACAGAAACCACAGATATTGACGATCTGCTTTCCCCAAGCAGGAACTCACCAAACATTTTTGCAAGAAGCTTCAAAGAAGCGCCTCAAACTCTTCAGGGATCAAACAAACACGAAAAACCAGATCTTTACGCTAATGATACAACTCCGAGAGCAAAGTATACAAACCAAGAAAGTCCAAAGCGGAAGCGCCAATCCGGCTTCTATGTTAACTCACCACCATCACATCCATTTGGAAGAAGTGAAGAAAGCCAATTTGATCCATTCAGAGTCAGCGTTCCAAAGTTGAACTTTCATGAATCTAAGGCAAGTACAACCAGCGAGCGATTTTTGGAGCCTCCCAAGCCTATTTTCTCTCCAGAAACCTTTGCAGAGGCGAATTTAGGAACACACAACAACAATTTAGATGACGATGAAGCCACAATCAACTCAAATGAAAAAGATTCACTCTATAATGCTAGAGCATATCAAAAAGAATTTGATGAGGAAACTGTGGAGGACACCAATACTCTTTACAGCTCCGGCTATGTTTCCAGTCATAGTGGTGACAATCATGAGTTTTTTGGTACCTCAATTGACAGGGACATGATGCAGAATGTTCCGGATATGCTTTCATCGCAAAGGGAAAAGACAGTCACCAAGAGAAGAGTCCGTCTTGTTGGAGGGGAGACAGGAAACTTCGTTCTTGAGAATAGAATACCCGAGGAATTAAAGAAAGTCCTCACCAGAACTGAGTCGCCCTTTGGCGAGTTCACAAACATGACATACACGGCATGCACTGCTGAGCCTGATGAATTTGTTGCAGATGGCTTTACATTAAGACCAGTGAAGTTTGGGAGAGAAACGGAACTCGTCATTTGCGTTACTATGTATAATGAGGACGAATTCGCTTTTGCCAGAACAATGCATGGAATAATGAAAAACGTTGCTCATCTTTGCTCCAGGTCTAGGTCTTCCGTTTGGGGGAAAGACTCATGGAAGAAAGTTCAGGTGATACTCATTGCAGACGGCAGAAATAAGGTGAACGAGTCCGTCTTGCAACTTTTGACAGCAACTGGCTGTTTCCAAGACAATCTTGCTCGACCTTATGTGAACAATAAGAAAGTGAATGCTCATCTCTTTGAATATACCACCCAAATTTCAATCGATGAAAATTTAAAGTTCAAGGGAGACGAAAAAAGCCTCACCCCTGTTCAGGTTCTTCTTTGTCTCAAAGAGAAGAACCAGAAGAAGATCAACTCTCATCGTTGGCTCTTCAATGCATTTTGTCCTGTTTTGGATCCAAACGTCGTTGTTCTTCTCGACGTCGGCACGAAGCCGGATAATAATGCTATTTACAATCTATGGAAAGCGTTTGATAAAGATTCTAATGTGGCAGGCGCAGCAGGTGAAATCACAGCCATGAAGGGCAAAGGTTGGTCGAATCTCATAAACCCTCTTGTGGCTTCTCAGAACTTCGAGTACAAGATGTCTAATATTCTTGATAAGCCTTTAGAGTCTCTATTTGGATACATTAGTGTCTTACCTGGAGCTCTATCGGCATATCGTTACATTGCTTTGAAAAATCACCCCGATGGTACTGGTCCCCTCGCATCTTACTTCAGAGGGGAAGATCTTTTGAATTCACAGAATCTCAAAAACAGTACTGTCAACTTCTTTGAGGCTAATATGTATCTTGCAGAAGATAGAATACTTTGTTGGGAACTAGTTGCAAAACGAAATGAAAGTTGGGTACTCAAATTCGTCAAGCTGGCTACTGGAGAAACCGATGTACCCGAAACTATACCAGAATTTTTATCACAGAGAAGAAGGTGGATAAACGGCGCGTTCTTTGCTGCGTTATACTCTTTAAGACATAATACGAGAATTTGGCAGACCGATCATACCGTGGCAAGAAAATTCTGGCTTTGTGTGGAGTTTTCATACCAGTTCTTGACGACGGTCCTCTCGTTTTTCTCTTTGAGCAATTTTTATCTTACATTCTATTTCCTCACTGGGGCCCTATTGAACCAGAAAGGGCTTGGAAAAGGGGGATTTTGGATTTTCACCATTTTCAATTACCTTTGCATATGTACCCTCACTTCCCTCTTTGTTGCGTCAATCGGAAACAGGCCTCAAGCGTCAAGGAACATTTTCAAAGCCTTAATTATTTTGCTTACAGTTTGCGCATTGTATGCGCTTATTGTTGGCTTTTGCTTCGTTGCCCAGACAATTCAACAGTTTGATTCCGGAAACTCATCGGACTATGTGTTTGTCGGAGTTGTTGTTTCTTTGTTGGCTACATACGGTCTTTACACGATTATGTCAGTTCTTTATTTAGATCCTTGGCATATGCTTACTTGTTCGGTTCAATATTTCCTCATGATACCTTCTTACACTTGCACCTTGCAAATCTTTGCTTTTTGCAACACTCACGATGTGTCCTGGGGCACTAAGGGAGATAATAACCCCAAGGAAGATAAATCGAACCAATATATTATCCAACAGAACGAAGAGGGTGAATTCGAAGTTATTGTTCAGGATTACAACATTGATGAAGTTTATCTTGAGACTTTGTACAATATTCGGGCCAAGCGTTCAAGCAAGAAAGTACAACGTCATGTGGGAGTGTCATACGAATTAGATGGCGAAGACTACGCAAAGGACGTGAGAACGAAAGTCGTACTTGTCTGGTTACTCTCCAATCTCATCTTTATCATGATAATGCTGCAAGTTTATGAGCCGGGCGAAACAAGCAGAAACTATTATCTTGCTTTCATCCTCTGGACCGTCGCGGCTGTTGCGGTCTTCCGAGCAATTGGATCCACAGGGTACCTCATTCAAAAAATGGCTCGATGGGCTGTTGTAACGGTCAGCAAATGGAGCCACAAGCGGGAAGGATACAAACAGACCAATATCAACGGTTTGAATAATTAAATGAAATAAAATTTTAACGTTTATTTATTTATTTATTTATTTTTTTTCTTTCATTTTGTATTATTGAATAGCTGTTTAAGATTGAATAACTTTCGATAAGTCTATGACAGACTGCAACTTGTATGCAAAGCTTGCACAGTAAGTCTTCGGGTAGTACACAATATTCGCGAATATCAAAAAATCAACAATCAGTTTTATCGGGACCAACATGGTGTCATTGAAAGATAGTACGAGAAAACGAGAAAGCTCTTCGTTAAATGGAGAAGCGAAGAGGGCGAAAAAGTCTACCTCTTCGTCAATTCTCACATCTTATCTGCGCCTTCCAAACATAAATGAGTTTCCCACTGCAAAGACCACACCACTCAATATATACGTTTGGGGGACTGGCTCCATGTGCGAGTTGGGTTTGGGACCAGCGGCTCTGACGAAGGAGGTTAAAAGACCCAGGCTCAATCCATTCTTGACGCCTGATAAATTGGACTCAGCAAGTATCGTAGATTTTGCTGTTGGTGGAATGCATGTCCTTGCGCTCGACAACCAAAACCGTGTTTGGTCTTGGGGTAATAACGACAGTAAAGTTTTGGGCCGGGATACAAGCAAGGTAAAGGAGCAGCTAAAGTCTGTTGATGGAGATGACTCTGAGGACGAGGATGGAGATCTCAATGAAGCCGAGGCAACACCAGGGCTTGTGCAAGGTCTTCCTGATGGAAAAATTACACAATTACTCGCTACAGATAATTTGAGTGCGGTGCTTCTTGAGAACGGTGATGTGTATTCTTGGGGTACCTTCAGAGGTAACGAAGGCATCATTGGCTACTCAAAACTGGTAAGTCTCCAAGGCACTCCTCAGAAGATGAAAACCCTCAAAAATATCGTACAGTTGGCTGGAGGCAAAGATCATGTACTCGCTCTTGACACTAAGGGAATTGTGTACGCTTGGGGAAATGGCCAACAATATCAATTAGGAAGAAGGATTCTTGATCGCCATCAAATGGCTGCGTTAGAACCTCACCAATTTGGGCTCTACGATATTACCTTTGTTGCATGTGGAGATTTCCACTGTTTTGCGATTAGAAGTGATAAAAAGGTTTTTGCTTGGGGGCTTAATCAATACGGACAGTGTGGAATCACGAATGAAACTGGCGATCTTGAAGATGGGTCATTAATTACAAAGCCAACTTATGTCCCGGATCTCGATGATTTGAAAGTTAAAGCTTTAGCTGCTGGCGAGCATCACTCATTCGCACTTTCTGAGGATGGAAGGCTATTTTCGTGGGGCAGAATTGATATGAAAGAATTGGGTATTCCTTCCAATGATTTACCAAGTTACTCATTCAAGGATGACCGTGGGCGAGTAAGATCCATTCCAAAGCCCACCCAAATTTTGATAGGAAAAAAGAAACACCCAATGATAAAAGCAGTGGGTACGGGATCGCACCACTCTTTTGCCATTACTGAGGATGGTGTCGTTTATTCATGGGGCTTTGGTGACACCTACGGACCAGGACTTGGGCCTCTTGATGGAGACGTTGAAACTCCCACAAGAATCTCCAACACAGCAACCAAGAATATCGACTTGCAGTTAATCGGTGGCGGTGGCCAATTTTCAGTTGCTGGAGGAATACCGATAGATCAAGAACGTGCAGAAGCACGTTCTGAAAAGTATGAGGACATTGATGATGAATAAAACAAATATCGACGTTGTAACTAGTTTATCCTAATGCACTTTTAAAGTCTCGATTGTAATGACTGTTTCTAGTAGCTTTTTCACTTACGACGGGTAAAGACCGCAGAATAGATTCATACGAGTTGTTACATAGCTGTTCGCTGCAAATGTATGAAAAGTGGACGTGTACTTCAAGTGCTCTTGTACAAGTACTTGCTGAACAAGATGGATGAGCAAGAGCGCCACAACGGGAGGACACGTACAGATGGTGCTGGAAAAGTAGTGAGGAGCTCGACTCCTGATATTATCAAAGTGACTTACCTTTAACATTAAGTTTGCTAGTGAAGAAATTCTTGAATTACAAAACCTGATTTGAGTAGATTTTCATACTGCTTCAAGTCTTTACAAATGCCTATAAGTCCAGTATGGTTCCAGAAGAAACGAAGAAGAGTTGGGGCTCACCAACCCTAAAACCCGCACACTGAGGCAAGGCAAATTTCTTATTAGCTTGAACTTATCATGCATTTGGGAACAGGATGAACACCATGGCTAATTTTTTGATGCCTCCGCTGATGCATGCTAAGAAAGATAAACATAGGAGCACCATAAACACAACCAGTTTACATTTGAAATCTCAAACAAAGAGCACTCGGATTTTCTCTTCACATCATCAAAGATAATGCCCAGTTTGGTCTGTTACGCTTATAGTTAATAAAGCTTTCTCTCTTTAACCCTCAGCGTTTTGAGCAAGCTACATTCATGTAATACCATAAATGCTGTAGTCACTATATGTGCCCACGTAAAATCGATTTCGGATAACACATGAGGTTAATGCTTGTAACACCAAAGTGTCCTCATGTTCTCGTCATGTTAAAACGTTGATGTTTTGCGAAAGATGTAGCCATGAGCCAATGGCGACCTTTTGGTTAAAACATCAGACAGTCGGTTACCCAATAAAAGATATGGTCCTATGTTTAATCTGTTACATTACTTAGGAAGAATATATCAAATTCTCTTCCAGTATACACCAGTTATAATAAAGATGGCTTATTAGTTGTTGGCTAAAAGCTCTTTTAAATGAATTCAGGAAATAATATTACCAGTGGTTGCGAGCAATAGCTGAACTCTATTTGGAAGACAATAAGGACATAGGCTGAGAAATATTTACTTGCAGAAATTGTGGGGGTGGTTGAATGTTGTTAATGCGTATATAAAGCAATCTCTCATGGACCTCTATTTTTGTTTGGGTAGTTTGTATTCTACATATTTCACGGAAAGCGTACAAAGTAACGAAGAGATTCTGAATGTTTCTTGCCTGATGATAAGGACCAACTTATAGATGTATTACTTGGCAACTGAGTAGCAAATAAACCTGTTTGCTTTGGGGAATGGGATTGGCTTACTGAAATCTAGATTATATTGAATCTGCAGATGCCTCTTATGCTGGTTTTGGATGAGGTCAATAGCGAAACCTTCTTTTTCCTTAGTCATTGGGACAAGGTAGGAAGGTTGCTATGTATAGAAGTTTAAATTATATGATATTGAGGGTTATGCGCGGCTTGTGATTAATATGAATTTTCATTTTCCGCTTTGATTTTGGTATGTATTATTTGTATTACTTCCCCCAAGCTTTTCTTTGTTACAAGGTTGGATATTGAAATCTGTTGTAGTTTTCTGTGTGTTTCGCAAAAGAGGTTGAGTTATGGCTGAAGCCCTAAAACTCTATGTCACATCCCAATGATTATTCCGTACGGGTAAGCCGGGAGACGGTTCCTTAAAGGTTGGTCGTGATCTTAAGAGACATCACCTGGCTTAAATCATTACAGCAATAAGCGATTCAAGGGGCATCAACACTTATAAGCAAATCGTAATTAGCCTTAATTCGTATCGGCAAAAGAAATCTGGCGGTTTTCTGTTGAGATATATACTACGTATTAAAATTGATTCACCGGTGAGTGCTTTTGCTATTGTGCCGTTAAATGTTTTTGTTAGGGGTTATTTCTAATTGGGATATAAGTTTGGTTGAGTGGTATCAGTAGAACGAGTGCCTCAGAGGTCCGTTATTGACTTTGAGTCGAATGTGATAAAGTAAATGAGCTTACAACTTTTGGCGCTAGTGCTCTACCTGATTGCAGTTTCCTAGTCCCCAACTTGGGCTCATTTGTATCTATTATTTTACAAAGTGTCACGTGACATCTTCAAAGTTATCGGATCACAGTGATTTCTCTGGTACCATTGCGCTGATCTAATTCCTATATCGTTAGAAACGCCAATGAACTATGGGAAATGTATGTCATATAATTGGATAGCAATTCTTTGCGTATCTGGGTTGTTGTTCTTTGCAAAGGGTTTCTTTCCTGTGGGCACAACAATACCCGGGTTTGGAGAGTTCCATATATCGAATAATGTGTTTGAAGATGAATCAGGAAGCCCTCAATTCGATCGCCTAATATTAATGGTTGTTGATGCAATGCGGTCAGATTTTATGTTTTCGGAGCTGTCCGATATGACGTTTTTGCATACTCTCATCAGAAAAGGGGCGGCATTGCCATTCACAGCGTATTCGAATCCGCCGACAGTCACATTACCTCGTTTGAAGGGCATAACCACCGGAAGTGCACCAAACTTTGTTGATGCCATTTTAAATATCGCAGATGACAAGGATAGTAGCCAAAGTCTTGCACTGCAAGACTCCTGGTTACATCAATTCAAACATCAAAGATCCAACCGAAGTATACACTTTTTCGGGGATGATACTTGGTTAAAGCTCTTCCCGCCTGATAATTTCTTTGATAGATTTGAGGGCACTAGTTCCTTCTTTGTCAAGGATTTCACAGAGGTTGATAATAATGTAACAAGGCATTTGACTTCTATCGAGTCGTCGTCTTGGGATGGTCTCATCCTACACTATTTGGGGATGGACCACATTGGACATCTGGGCGGACCCTTCTCTCCGCACATGCAACCTAAGCAGCGGGAGATGGACTTGATTATAAGACAATTATACGAAGCTCAAGTGCAGGACAATGACAGAACGCTCTTAGTTGTCATGGGTGATCATGGTATGAATGATGTGGGAAATCATGGTGGTGCTTCTAACGGTGAAACCCATCCGGGAATGGTTTTCATATCTCCAAAGTTGGTGGACGTTAGAGGCGCAGACGAAAAGTTTTCTCCTCTTCCCTGCCTGTGTGATTACAAATATCATCAATTTATCGATCAAATTGATTTAGTCCCATCGCTTGCAGCTTTATTTGGGTTTCCAATTCCCAAGAATAGCTTAGGCAAGCTTATACCTGATTTCTTAAAACTCTGGGGGAAAGATAGACGAAAGCAAATTTTGATGGAAAATTGCGAACAGATCTATAGTCTTCTAGCTGCTCAAGTTGGCCATGAAAGCATCAGCAGACCTTTTAAAACACGGCTCGATGAATTGCGTGCCGGAGAGCACCATCAATTGGTGGACTATTTCAATTACTTGGAAGAAGTGCAGGCTCGGGTCGTAAAGGCCGCCACAAATTATTCGATAACGTTCATGTTGTCTGGATTTATACTAACACTTGGTGCGTCTATTTGGATTTTTATTAAACTCTTCATCTTTACTGGGCCAAAGGAAAAGAATGACTGGCTTTTTCTTCCATTTTGCCTAATTTACGCTCTCCACTTTCATGGCTCTTCATTAATCGAGGAGGAACATCAAATCTGGTGGTTCTTATTACAGACTGTGCTCGGGATATATTCCTTTTTGAACGCTAAGTTTCTCTCAGTCGATTTTGCTGGTCTTCTCATGGCTCTTAGAGTTCTTCGTGCGTGGAGTAATTCAGGGCAAAAGTATCAGACAAAGTATACGATTGGGGGCTTTTTGAAAGCCCATAATAATTTACTTTGGTGTTCCGTGTTGATGACATATTTCTATATGTTTCTCAGATACAGGAGCCACAAAGTTGATAGCGCTGACACACATTCCTTCATAAAATCAGCAACATGTCTCACATCGGTGGTATTTTCTGTTATCTTTAAGTCATTTCAATCTTTCTTGGAGGAGAGTTCCGTGCCGGATTGGGTCAATTCATTCATTATCGACTTTGCTCCTGAGATGGCATCATCGTCCGTGCTGCTTATATCCAATCATCTTTCAAATGCTTTCTTCTGCTTGATTCTTATCATAGCAATTCTTGATTTCAAAGATCGAAAAGTTCATGGAAGCAAATACATAACGGACTTGAAAAGGCTCTTAGTCTTCACATTGATGCATCAATCAAGGGTGGAGATAATTCCTATGTTTGCATTCCTCGAGTTTGCGGCTTCAAGCCTAGATAATATATCCCTGAAAATTATCGGACCGTCTGCTTACCTTGAAGCCTCTTTGTTTTTGTGCTTGCAGAATTTTTCATTCTTCGCAATTGGCAATACTAATCTGATAGCTACAGTGGATCTATCCAATTCTTACAATGGATTGTTATCATACAATATATTGTTGGTTGCTGTCATGACGTTTATTGCAAACTTTGCGCCCGTCATTTTTTGGTCATTATGCGACCTTCAACATATGAAAAATTTGGAGAAGTCGGCGGGCTCACTTCTCGAGCACTTCAAGCAGAGACATGGACTCAGTGTTTTTTTCTATTCCATAAGTCTGCTGAGCCTTCTTGCGTCTTGTTTCAATTTAAGGTATCATCTTTTTATTTGGTCTGTTTTTTCTCCAAAGTTTTTATACTTTGCTGCATGGTTTATATGCGTGAATTGTGGAATTGATTATGTCATGCGGCGAATTATCATTGCTTCAATTTAGACTTACTGCAAAAGCTGATCTCTAAAATGAGGCTGGAAGTTAATATGCTTCTGTTGACGCTTATCGTGGAGGTTTTCCATCCTCTTCTTCTCTCTGCGAGCAATTTGCTGTTGTTTGAAGAAAACAGTATCTTTAGGCTTGAAGAAATGTCTGCTTTCCGCTGCTATAACTGTACCTTGCCCCTCAGATAATATTTTTTCGGGAAGCGTATTCTTGTACTTGGATATTGTCCGATGACGTACAATAGCGCCCGAAGGAAGGAGAAGTTCATCTCCCATGTCAAGTATAGGGTCTTCATTAACGTTGAAAAAGTCTTCGTCTTCGACCTCATTATCGTCAGAGACATCTTCCCAGTCACTTTCAGCTCCCGCTGTATCTTTGACACTTTGAGATGATTCGTAAGTTTGACGAAAATCGTAGAACTCTGATAGCTCGAGCTTATCCTCCTCATTCTCATAGGGGATTCGCATGTGACGCTTCGACCTCATGTGTTCCCTAACAGCTTCAACGTCTTTTCCTTGATATGAACATACAAGACAAACATTGCCGAACCCCACCTTCTGACCTAAATATGTTAATAAACCTTCCTTATCAACAAGGTATGACTTCTCTGGTAAGTAAAGTCCATGAGCTTTAGACATATGCTCGATGTTTTCGTTTATATCAGAATAGGTCGCATTATGACGCTTAGAACAAAACAAACAAGTTGTAGGTGGAATATCAGCCCTCTTGTCAAGCTTCTGTTGTACAAGTTCATCTTCTGTAATATGACTTGGGTCTGTTCTGTTGAAGGGTGGTTGGAAGGCGTCCTTATGGGGTCCGTTTGGTTCGGAGCTAGAGCTTCCCTCACTTTCTGCTCTTACCTTATTTTTGTTTTTCATTTTTTTCTCATCTTTCATATTCTTTTTCGGCTTTCTTTCGATATTCTGTTTGGCCAAGGGAGGCTGATTTACAGCAATTTTTGAATTGAAGGTACATTCATCGATGGGCGGGAGTTGGGCCACACGCCTTTTCAAATTATACCTGTGCCACTCAGTCTTCATATGTTCTCTCTGCACATTACTGTCTTCAAAAGACAAGGAGCAATTTAAGCAAGTGAATGTCATATTGATAGTTAAAAAATGTATTGTGAGAATACTTCAGCTCATCACGGTCGCTCAAATGTGATTACCGCCTGCATATAATCATGTGATGAGCCTTGAAACTTCGGTGTGATGATTGAGAAAGCTGAGATACTTTAGCGCTGCTCAAATGACACATGATCAGAAGTCGCTAGATGCCTCGTTGGCCCCACTTGTTCAAGTTGTTAGGCTCTCTTCCGCATTAGGAGCTCATGATGTCAATTTTTATTCAACGCTCGATCATGCCATTCAGGAGTCGGCTACATCCTCGACTTCTAAATTACTTCTAATGGCGAATACGCTTGCATCGCTGATTACGGAAAGTGGTCAGAATCTCAAGTTCACTGAAAGAAATCTCACCTCCCAAATTGCGTGGAGTGAGGTCAGTGAGGTCATAGATCTGCTTTTTGAAAAAATTGATACGTCTTTCGACAAGTTGTCACCTCTATCAGTCAAACCATCGAGAGAAACAGATGACTTCACGTTTTTGGTGAAAGAGAAACCTCAAGATGGATTTATTGATCCGCTTGACAATACTGGACTTCGTCCATTTTCCCCCAAAATCAAGGAAAAGCCTTTCGCATTGAAACCACTTTCTGAAGCAACTAATTCGGATGATGGCTCAAATAAGCAACCCTATGAGTACGAGATAATGAATCAGCCATATCCTGACGTTGTATGTGAGATAAGGAATCCAATAGCTTCGTCAAGTATTGATGATGGATCTGCACTATGGGTTGACTCAGTGGACAAAGTTCATCAAATGATCGAAGAGCTCAAAAAGCTGCAGGAGATTGCAGTCGATCTCGAACATCATGATTTGAGATCGTACTATGGAATCACTTGTCTTATGCAAATCTCTAACAGACTGAAGGATTGGCTTGTGGATACACTTGCGCTCCGCGGGCATTTGTGCGCACTCAACGAAGTATTTGCGAACCCGAATATTGTAAAAGTTTTTCATGGTGCTTTTATGGACATAATCTGGTTGCAAAGAGATCTTGGGCTTTACGTTGTATCTCTATTCGATACATATCACGCTGCAAAAGCGTTGGGCTATCCGAAGCTTTCGTTAGGTTATTTATTGGAACGTCATGCTGGGTTTCAGGCTTCAAAGAAGTATCAATTAGCAGACTGGCGTATACGTCCTTTAACGGCCTCGATGACTCGTTATGCTAGAGCTGATACCCACTTTTTGTTGGGTATTTATGACGAGCTACGCAATGAGCTCATCTCTAAGGACAGGTTGAGAGACGTCTTGTATGCACTGAGGAAAGTCGCTGCCCAAAAATTTGAATACAATAACATCGATGCCAATGATGAGCTCAAAATGTTAGACACGGCTGTTTCTGTATCTCAGCAGTATAATGTTCCTGAGAAATATATTGGCCTTATCACCCAAGTTATGAAATGGCGGGACAAAGTTTCTCGTATACTTGATGAGTCACATCGCTATATATTGCCCACACTGAAGTTGATCAAAATTTCTACCGGCGTGAATATCTTGGCAAGCTCTCAACTTGAAGCCTTTTTCGGAGATTCCAGAGACGCTGTTAAACCATATCTCGAAGAATTGGCCACCACGTTAACGAAACACCATTCTTCGAATATAAATAACACAGAAGATGCCAACCATGGCAAATTTTCGGGCCCAGTTGAGGAAGTAGGTTCATTTGAAACTTTGGAAAAGGTCAATAATGAACAAGCACCTCTCTTGTTTGCACACGCAGACACATTACTCGACCGGTCATCATTGCTCGATGGGTTAGAAGATCAATCATCTGAAATTTTGTTAAAGAAACACGCACCAAGGGAGTTGGCTCTTTCTTCTCTACAGGAATTAATCTTTAGTCAGCCAGGGTTTGTACAACCCAGTCCAGATTCGGAGTTCGATGGCTCTTCCAACTCACTTGACGACACAATCAATGAAAAGCTTACTGATATTGGGGAAGATATGGCTCTACCCATGAAGACTTTGAAGGGCACGTCGCATAAAGCCTATCGCCTTCAGGTGAAATCACGAAAAGAACAAGAAAGTTATGATGATGCACTCGACTACGAAGCAGCTAGGAAAGATTTCAAAAAGAGGCCTGTTGAGCGGAAAGAAAAGAAAAGACTGTATGACCCCTTCAAGTCTTCTGACTATGAGGCGCCAGCCGCACCAAAGAAGAGAAGGCTTTTCTTTTCAGGTAAGTCGTCTTCATATCGCTAGATGCAAAACGTTTTTATTACCGAAGCGCGCTCTTGTAGATAAGAAGGTGTGCATACTAACTACCCCAATCTAATAAATGTGCAACCTCAATTGTGTTACTGAAGTAACAACGATGAATTTTTACATTGTACCTCCAGGTCTGTATCAGACGCAGCAACTGATGAAAAACCAAAGGCGTCAGAACAGGAAGCACAGCAAGAGCTCAGGTAGTAGTGATAAGTCTTTGCGATCTATTTCACTGCGCCGCTTATCAGGAGGAAGATCAGAGGGGGACAGCAACCCGTTGGTGAAGCCCGAAAATGAATCATCAATGCTTCTGAAGTCTGGAACCTTTTATGATCATGCTCTTCCACAAGCGTCGAGTGAAGATGGTAACAGCGCAAATCAGTTCCTTACACAGCGACCTCATGACTCTCCCAAAACTGACAATAAAGAGAAGCCTAATAGCATATGTGATGATGAAGAGCGAATATTAATCCCGAAAACTGAAGAGCTTGCATCAAATCGCTTGAAGTTCATAATTGAAACATCTGATGCCACTCTCAGATATAAGACATTCTTGAATATTGTATCTGGGCAGGAAGAAAATGACCCAATATATTATTCAAAAACAAGGAACCAATCGATTCAAGATTTCACATACCGGATAAGACTGCAGGTCTGTCATAACTTGGGTTCTCAATATCCTGAGGATAGGACATTAGGGCACGAGTATCTCGGGCTACGGTCTCAGGTGGAGGCATATATTCTTTCTAAGCTTTCCTCAGAACATAATAAATCAAAAGTGCTTTCTGAAGAAATCATTCAGCGCATTCTCTACCTATTCTTTGAGAAGCGACTCGTGCTAGATGCGAGTGGGCCCGAGTGTCGTCATGGCGATATCCCTCAATCAATTGATAACGTACATTGTCCTTCTTTTCTGGAGGAATGCTTAGTTGACCAAGACAAAGCTGAGCCTTCGGGCGAGACAAGACCGCGTGGTCAAAGCAGCCAAGACTCTCGACAAAAGCTGGCAAAAATTAATACCGAGTTTGTTCTCTTGGAGCACTATTTCATCCAGCTATTAGAGAAATTGGGGAACGGCTTTTTAATTGACCGCAAAATTATTGATCATTTATTAAGTTTATTTGAGTTGAATTTAAAGCTCGATAATCCTGACTCAATCAAAATTTTGAATTTTAATACTCACATGACCAGCCACTACTCCTGGTATTTGGCGATTTCAATTCCATTTGCTAGAATTTTTGAGATAAGCTCTTCCTTCTCTTTAGGGATACCTTCAGAAGAGAGAGGGATTGAAACTTCTTTGCAGAGATATATTTCGGAGCTGGATTACGCACTCTTCAAATCCTACTTTTCGCAACTAAGTTCTAGCAGCTTCACCAAAAAGCGATTCTTGCGAAGATCAGAGATGTCTGAGCAAGCGGAAATTTCTCAGGAGAATGCTGCTAATAATTCTACAAAACCCCCCAACTTTGACCTCTTTTCACAGTCCCTTGACTCCTTACCAGATGAGACTTTTCATGTCGTGCACTCGAGAGAGTTGGATTTTCTGGATGATACGCTTGACATCCATTCGACTTTCAGGGAGTTTTACCGAATTCTTAAGAAAGGAGGTCTCCTTGAGATCCCACTCCACATTTTCAGGGAATCATCCTTGCAACTGCACTCTTCAAGTAACATCGAAAAGGGCCAAAAGGAACATATCAAGTCACTTTGGACAAAAGTAATGACTCCTATTTTTGCTAGCTTGACTCAGTTTTTCGAGGCGGACAAAGTACAAATGTCGGCAGCAATAACCTCCTCCACTGGCGAATTACATTCCTTCATATCGCGTTTCATTACGTTAAAGAAGTTCGATTTAATGAACATCAGATCAGAATCAATGGAGACGGATTGTCATAATGAGGAAGGGCTTTTTGTGTATTTACGAGCTGAGAAGACTTAGGCCTTTTTTATTTTTTTTTTTTTTTTTTTTTTTTTTTTTTTTTTTTTTTTAATACCGGTGATATAGTATTATTAAAAATAACATACAAATGAGAGGCCATGTTGAAACAAAAATTATTGTGAAGCATACTCGAAGGAGAATGAGTCACTGTAGACCCGTACACCAGCTGATTCACAATGATGATTAGTCTAGACCTTGCGCAGCTTTAACAGTACTTCAAAGACCATGAAGGTTCATATAGTTGACGTCAAAAGCGGAAATTTGAAAAGCTTGACAAATTCAATTAAGCATCTTGGTGACTATGATATTGAGTTTATTCATGACAAAGCAGAGTTTGAAGAGATGGCACCCTCCATCAGAAGATTGATATTTCCAGGCGTTGGTAATTTCGGCCATTTTTTACACGAGGTGGGAGAAAGAGATCTCATTAATCCCTTGAAAGACTATATTCTCTCAGGAGGACATGTCATGGGGATTTGTGTAGGTTTGCAATCGGTATTCAAGGGTTCATCTGAGAGTCCCAGTGTTCGTGGTATGGGACTTCTTGATATTGAACTTCAGAAATTCTCCAAAGAGGATCCCGAGTATGCTTCGGAATCCCAGGCGAAGCCTGTTCCTCACATTGGTTGGAATACCCTTGTCTCTCATGACGAGCGTGGTCTCTTTATAGAGGACGGAAGTTCCCTTTATGGAATCAACATCAATGAGAGATATTACTTCGTTCATTCATATGCAGCATTAACGGCTTCGCCCGAAACACAGGATCAAATAAAAACAGCTGAAAAAAACGGATGGGACTTCAAATTTTCAAAGTATGGATCCGAATCATTCATTGCTGCTGCCAGCTTCAAGAATTTTTTGGCTACCCAGTTTCATCCAGAAAAATCAGGAGCAGCTGGTCTCGCGGTAATCCATGCATTTCTCCGTGGCTCTAAACATTTTATCGAAGAGACACAAAGGAAAACAGATGTGCTCTCTTTGAATGGTCTTACCCGAAGAATTATCGCCTGTCTAGACGTTCGAACAAATGATGTCGGTGACCTTGTGGTAACTAAGGGTGATCAATATGATGTGCGTGAGGGTTCGGAGAATCTGGTTCGGAATTTAGGAAAGCCAGTCGAGCTAGCAACAAGATATTATCATCAAGGTGCAGACGAGATCACGTTTTTGAACATTACATCTTTTCGTGATTCACCTCTAAAGGACTTACCTATGCTTGAGGTTTTAAGGCAATCTGCGGAAAAGATTTTTGTTCCGCTTACTGTTGGTGGAGGTATCAAGGATACTAAAGACCCAGTTACAGGGGAACTCGTTCCCGCGGTGAAAGTTGCGGATTTGTACTTCAGATCCGGTGCCGATAAAGTCAGTATTGGATCTGAAGCTGTTCTAATTGCTGAAAAATATTATTCCTCGGGTAAGAAGAAGGATGGGACCACCGCCATTGAACAAATTTCTGCATGTTTCGGTAATCAGGCGGTGGTGATTTCAGTAGACCCAAAGCGTGTTTATGTTACGAAACCGGAAGCCACCAATATGGAGGTTATAGAGGTTACCGAGGAAAGTGACGTCGGACCTCGGGGCGAGAGGTTTTTCTACTATCAAGTAACTTCCCTGGGTGGCCGAAAGATTCATGATCTCGGTGCGTTGGAATTGTGTTTGGCGTGTGAGGACTTAGGAGCTGGAGAAATACTTCTCAATTCCATCGATCATGATGGCTCTAACAGAGGCTTTGATTTAGCTTTGATAAAACAGGTAAAGAGCAAGGTATCGATTCCAGTTATAGCAAGCTCTGGTGCTGGCAATCCCCAGCATTTTAAAGAAGTGTTCGACTTAGATTGTGGTGTTGATGCAGCATTGGGAGCTGGCATATTTCATCGTGGCGAGTTCGAGGTGAACGACGTCAAGAATTATCTTAAGAATAATGGATTTGACGTTAGGTTTGAAAATGTCCGCGCAACTTCTAATTGAGAGTACTCACTGTTTTGGTCTGGGTTCCAGAGCTTAGCATAATTTACAGTACCTTTAATACTTTCTTTTTATTTTATTTAATTTTTTTTTTTTTTTTTTTTTTTTTTTTTTTTTTTTTTTTTTTTTTTTTTTTTTTTTTTTTTTTTTTTTTTTTTTTTTTTTTTTTTTGTGCCGATGCAAATTGTCAACTTCGGAAGAAAAGGAGGTGGATGGTTTATATATGTAGGTCTGCAATATTTATTTCTCCCAAATGCGGCATTATCAAAAAACTGCGAATCAACTACAGTCGATGTTCTTATAAAACCCCCGGGTGATCCAAATTATTCATACTGTTAATTGCGATGAAAAATACAGATCACCAATACCTTAGAATTATCATCCTTTACGAGATCCTTAACGTTATAGGTCCCTTTAGTATTACTTACCAAAATGACCGATGAGCAGAACTACACCGAGGAGTCCAAAGATAAGAAAACAGATAACAATCGTGAGACCGAAATTCTCGACTATATCGATAATATCAATACTTTTCAAGTGCCCCCAGTTTTCTTGCGAGATGGTTTGGAGCTACTTAAGGTATCTAATAAATCCCATAAGCGCATTCGCTTCAAGCTTGATACACTAGATTTCAAATTCACATACAAGATTCCGAAAGGTAAAAGTTATAGTTTTTTAGTGGATGATATTAGATCGGTGCTTGCCACCTCTGAAGCTGTACATTATCGCGAGGAACTTAATGTATCCAAAGAATATGAAAAACAGTGGCTTTCAATAACGTTCTATTATCAACCCAAAAACAGATTAAAGACGCTACATGTTATAGCAGACTCCACTCATGATTTCAAAAAGCTTTACAGCTTGTTGAACGGATTAAAAAATCTCAAAGATGAAGTACTTCAGATTTTCTTCACGAATTTAAGTGATTTGGACGATCACAGCAGGTTTGCATTTTCGGAAAAGGCTGGTCAAAGTGATCGTCAATTGAAAGACCATCTCTCACTCGGAGATGTTTTTAAATTGACAAAACGGCTCAACATTAATTTAAGCGATCAAAAAGTAAAATCAATTTTTGATGATGTATCCAGAGAAAATGAACAAGCTAATTCTGTTCTCGATTACGAGTCCTTCAAGCAGTTTGTGAAGATTCTTTATCAGAGAAAAGACATACATCTTGTCTGGGAAAGAGTTGCAAAATCTAAATCGCATTTATCACCCGATGAAGTCATGACTTTCTTAAAGAATGAACAAGGGGAGAAGGTCGGTACGCCTATTTTAGAGCGGCTCGTGAAAAAATTTGAAATCAAACCGGGAGGTTATTGGTCAGAATCAAGCTTTCGCAACTTCCTTCTCTCGAAGTTTTGCAATGTTCTTGGCGATGAGCGTGAGAGTGACTACTACGAGCGTCCACTCAATGAATACTTTATATTATCCTCGCATAACACTTATCTTATTGGGCGTCAAATAGCGGGAGAGTCATCAGTCGATGGGTACATTAAAGCCTTACAAAGAGGCTGTAGATGTCTTGAAATAGATATCTGGAACAATCCCAATGATACAGATGGTGAGCCCATTGTTAATCATGGACACACCTTTACAACATCAATTTCCCTTACTAATGTGGTGAAGACAATTAAAAACTACGCTTTCATATCGAGTCCTTTTCCGCTTATTTTGAGTTTGGAAATTCATTGTTCCCCGGGTGCTCAGCGATGTGTCGTGAATGTTTTCAAAAGAATCTTAGGTGATGCGTTGATAACAGAGGCTTTACCTAAGAAAGCAGGGTCATTACCAAGTCCAAAAGACCTCATCTACAGAATACTTCTTAAAGTAAAGAAGACCTCAAAATCTTACCCCGAGACTTCAGATGACTTTGGTAAAACGTTCAGTACGACTTCGACAACAACAGGAACATCTTTTAGTGAGAGCAACGAGAACAACACAGGATATCTCAAATTTACCCCAAAGTTAAGAAAAAGGTCTTCAAGGAATGTCGTTAGCCTGTTAAGTGACCTTGGTATTTATGTTCAGGGGATTAAATTCAGGAACTTTTCTTTACCAGAGTCGAAGACTTTCAACCATTGCTTTTCTCTTAGCGAGAATTCTTTTAACTCTATCGTGAAGGATAATACGAAATGTATTTCTTTAAACAAACACAATCGCCGTTTTTTAATGAGAGTCTATCCATCGAAATTCCGACTCAAGTCTTCAAATTTCCTTCCCATTAATTTTTGGTCTCATGGGGTACAGATGGTGGCCACAAATTGGCAGACGTATGATTTGGGGCAACAACTCAACGAAGCTTTGTTCGAGGTCCCTTCAAGTGATGGCTATGTCCTCAAGCCATTAGAATTGAGAGTTTCATTGCTGAAATCTTCTTTGCCACTCCAGACGTCGGAACGTTCAGTATCGTTCGAAATTGAAATTATCAGTGCTCAACAGCTATCCAGGCCGATGAATTGGGAGGGTGATCTTAATCCATATGTGAGCTTCGAACTCATTGGCGCAAAATCTATACAGTGGCATCAAAAGTCTGGGAGAGATCATACTGCTATATCCTCTAGTAATGGGTTCAATCCGATTTGGCAGCAAACTTTTGGTGGAAAAATCCTGTTCGATTCCAGTTTACTTTTCTTACGATTAGTGGTTTACAATTCTGCATCCCCTAGGGATATTGCTGAGCCAAAGGTAATCGGGATTTCAGTCACAAACTTTCTTTCCTTAAAAAGAGGTTACAGGCATTTTCACCTCAAGGATCTCAGCGGGGAACTGCTTTTGTATACCTCATTATTTGTGAGAGTTTTAATGGATTGACTTCTGAGCTCGTAATATGCACGCCGTGTAGATGCAGGCGATGAAAGTGTCGAAATTTTTGAAAAGCAAAGGGATGAGCATCGCGAAATTCAAAGTCAACAGTGGACAAGGCTGCTCCAAACTGACGATATGGGTAAAATTTCAACATCTGAATCCAAAGTTAAAGCTCGCCATAATCCTCTCTTGAAAGATGTCAGAGATGGGTTTGGTACCTTTAGGCAGGCAAGAGAAAGCACTCACGAGGCTGGCGCTAATGAGGATGCCTTCTTCCTCGACCCCAATACATCTCGGAAAATCCTTAGACTTGCCAAGGAACAACAGGATGATTTGGACGCTGAGGAGTCTGAATTAGGGCCTGATTTAGGATTAAAGCACAGTCAAAAAGCGGATACCCTGATCGGTGGCGATTCTTCTGAAGAGTATTCTGATATGGAGGTGCCAGATGAGGTGGAGATTGAGGAATTAGAAGTTGCCGACGAAAATGACCTGAAGTATTTTGAAAATTTCTTGAGTGGATCTGGAGAGGGTGTTAATCTTGCAGATAAAATCATGGCAAAAATTCACGAGAAAGAGCTGATGAAGGCCGTGGCTGATCAAGCATCACGCCCAGAAACTGGCGTCCTACTCCCCCCAAAAGTTATTATTGCATACAAGAAAATCGGTCAAATACTATCCACGTATACGCATGGTAAGTTACCGAAACTTTTCAAGGTTTTACCTTCATTAAAGAATTGGGAGGATGTTCTTTTCGTCACAAACCCAGAAGGATGGACACCACATGCGGTCTACGAAGCATCCAAGTTATTTGTTTCTAACTTAAATGCAAATGAAGCTCAAAAGTTCATTGAAAATGTGTTATTGGAGCGGTTTAGGATGTCTATTGAGGATCGCGAAGATCATACTCTCGATTATCATATTTACAGAGCATTGAAAAAGTCACTTTACAAGCCAGGAGCTTTCTTTAAGGGCTTTTTACTTCCTCTTGTTGATAGTCATTGCAATGTCAGGGAGGCAACTATCGCGGCTTCGATCCTAGCAAAGGTTTCGATCCCAGCTTTGCATTCATCTGTCGCATTGGCTCAACTTTGTCAGAGGGAGTTTAGTCCCGCTACGACAGTGTTCATTCGAACCCTTATCGAAAAAAAGTACGCACTTCCTTATCAAACTTTGGATGAATTGGTATTCTATTTCATGCTGTTCAGAGATGATAAAACATCGGATAGCACAGAGAGCCTGAATGTCTTGCCTGTTGTGTGGCACAAAGCTTTTTTGGCATTTGTTCAGCGTTATAAAAATGACATAACTGACGATCAACGAGATTTTCTACTCGAGACCGTCAGACAGAGGTTTCATCATGCGATTGGCCCTGAGATTCGCAGAGAATTAGTTTCTGGGGTACTGCGGGTTGAAAAGCAAGAAGGGAACAAGGACTCAATGATGGAGCAAGCATTTTAAATTTCTAAACATTTTAATACATGTTATTAAACATTATCTATATGTGAGTGACCGTGAGTTCTCTCGGAAGCCTCAGAGCAAAGCCTGTTGTAATCAGCAGAAAGAACAAAAAAAGACTGTACAACACCAATTATGGTCAAAGCGAGAGTAGTTCCAACCCATAGCCCATCAAGCGAACCCCTCCATTTCGAAAAGAATGCAAGATAGATTGATACTGGTATCCCAATCAAGTAATAGGATATCAAGTTCACAATCCCACCAATTTTAGTCTGACCCTGCCCTCTTAGACAACCCGCGGAATTTGCATTCATAGAGTCTGAAATTTGCATCAAAGCGACAAGCCACATTATTTGTCTTAGCAATGAAATGACTCGGTCATCATTGGAAAACAACTTCGCGATGGGTTCTTTTAGTAAAAAAATTGCAAAAAAATTTAGGAAAGAAACTCCCAAGCCGAAAAGCAAAGATACCTTGCTTGTTATTCGAGCAGATTCCGCTTGTTCGGCGCCCAAATAGTTAGCAATTCTTGAGGATGACACAATTCCAATGGCAAAAGGAACCTGATATGTCAACGACGCAATGGTCGCTCCAACAGATTGAGCTGCCAATTCGATAGTTCCCAAATAGGAAGCCATCAAGGTCAAAATCTCAAATGCGAGAAATTCGGCTTCTAGCATGATAAGGCCCGGGATCGCGAGGCTTATAAGCTGTCGCCAGTCTTCAGACGCTTTCTTTAAGTCAAGCCCACTCCAACACTGAAGTGGGTGAATTCCTGTTAACGTATGTGTCTCATCAACGAAAAAGTACGTACACAAAAAAAGACCAAGTGCCATGATCCAGTAATTAATCGCTACCGCTATTGGAGCTCCAACATACCCATAAGCATGAACAAAAGCGATGTTCATGATAAGGTTCAATGGCGCAGCGAAGAGTAGAACATATGTCGAAACATGAAAAATCCCTTGGGCCTGTAAGAAACGTTTCCCACACTCGAAAAAAATATATGCCGGGATACCAAAGCTGATATAGCGTAGATAACGAGCAGCGAGATGCGCCGTTTCTTTATCTGGTAACATCAATGTGATCAATTCATAGCCAAAGAATATCCAAATTGTAAGTATCGGCAACATCAATATAGTGGTGAAAACAATACACTTTTGCATATATTCACCCACTAAATGATACCTCTTTGCGCCATAAGCTTGAGGGCAAAGAGTGTCTAACGCGGTTGAAATTCCTTGTATAGTTGCGTAGCCAGTTATATTAGCAGTCATGGATCCCATTGAGACAGCCGCCAATTCGACTGCACCTAAATGACCGACTGTGAATACTGAAACTGTCGACAAAGAGTTCTCCAATAAAAATGTTATAACAAGTGGAAATGATGATTTCATCAAAGATTGAAGTTCAGCCTTTGGTGTTGTCCTTTTCAATCGTTTACTAACAATGGCATCCTCGAATATGGCGGCCACATTTTCTTGTGATCCATCTCTAACATCGATGTGGCTGGTTTTTAAAAGTTCACGTTCCTGATCAATAATATCTTGTGCTATGCTGGACTTTCTTCGATTCGGGCCGGCATTGGGGGAAATTGGAGTCAATAGTGGCTGGCGATCTATATCATCACAGCTATTCACTCGACTTGCATCCTTCGAGCCAAAGAAGTCGGAAGGAAGAAAAAGACCCTGTTTTCCAACAGACCCATAAACTGTTGAAGCCCGTCGCTCCACATATGAATGCTTAAATTGATGCTTCAAGTTCGGAGTGGACATTATGTAGCTACCTGGGGCTACCTGAGGAATGGTCTCTGTTTGACCTGTTGCTTCACTTCGCATACAGGAGCTCGAACTAGAATAAAATTCGCTTTTTACTGTGTAAATAATTTTTTTAATTGATACGATTACTCTTATCAGTCGCGCGCAATTAATTTATTGATCATTTATATTTAAAAGAAGCTGCCCAAGGCATCTCTTCGTTGCCACGTCATCTTGAAGAATCTGAGAGAATGTGCCATCGCGCAAGGGCTCAGGCAAAATGGTCGCCAACGCTTTACGAGCTTCCATATTATCAGACAACCGCATGTAACATCTCACAACATGTTTAAGTAACCTGCCAGAACTGCTTGATGGTTGTTGCGTTGAATTTACTGATGGTTGTGTTTGCCCAAAATTTTGACTTTCGCTTTGATGTATTTGTGTAGATCCTTTGCTGGTCGAAGCACTTAGTTGATCTATCATTTTTGTGAGGACTGAAGCAACAGTGTGAAATCTTTCATAAGTAGTGCAGATGTATGAAAGCCCTTGATCATCGAGTAAGATTTTTTGCAAAATGAAAATAGCCACAGTTTTTGACAATTCCGACGAAATTTCCATTATGTTGAGGCACAAAGGAACGATTTCGGTCGTTAGTAAAAAGTTGATCACCTCAGGTGTATCATTCTTTACCAAGGCCCCAATCACACCAAGACTTGTAAGTCTCAAGTATTCGAAAGATCGTTGTCTTGCGTTGGTAGAGAGGAATGGGTAAAGATATAAGGGCAAATTGGCATTTAAAAATTGTCCTCGCGTCTGAACATTTGACGCAACACATTGAAGTAATGCTAAGGCATTGCAGACCCGATTAGAGACCGATGCAGTCAAAACAGGTGGGTTGAGAAATGGATATACAGATATGATTTCCTCGAGCAAGGCTGTCATAACACCAAAAGAATTCCAAAGGACTAATGCGAGGTCATCGTATTGCTCCCTCTTCTTTCCCAATTCTAGGAGGGCCCTCTCACGATTATTTCCAGACACGAGCTCTGATATCCATTGTCTTATATAGTCATCGTTAAGGGCCCTAATTTGAGTTTTTGGGCTTTCGAAATATGTTTGCTGTGGCTCCGATATGTGTTGCATTTTACTTCGAAAGAGCTTTTGATTATCGTCTCAACACATTTCAAATAGTTAAATCTATATGCACACCAACACAAAACATTTTTCTGAAAAAAAAAGAAGCGACCCCGGTGAGGCTCGAACTCACGATCTCAAGATTAACAGTCTTGCGCCTTAGCCAACTTGGCCACGGAGTCTTTTCTTGTTGATTTGAATGATGAAGATGAGTTTGAGTGTTTTATTAAATTAAATTTAAGATTTTATTAGTGTGCGCACTTGATTCGTACATCCCCTTCTTTGTTCTGCATACAAATACGAATTCTATCGTGTTCTCAGAAAGTACACGTGATTGAGGTGTTGGTGAGATACACCTTCAGACCCAGGAATATTAGCAGGAACTTCAATAAGAAGATGCAAGATACCTTCGAAACAGTTTACAGTGTTCCCATGGAGTGTGAGTCCTGTGTGGACTCGGTCAAACAGTCTCTTCTGAGCATTGATGGCGTCAAGTCTTATAATGTCAATCTCGCACTGAACACGGTTGAGGTTAGAGGTCTAGCACCCCCCTCGAAAATTGTCGAAGCAATTCGTGGTATCGGTAAAGACGCGATATTAAGAGGTGCTGGAAAACCTGACAGTGCGGCTGTTTGCATCTTGGAGCTGTTTGATCCACAAGACATCGAACATCCTGTCAAAGGCCTCGCACGGTTTGTTTCACCGGGCCCAAACAAGGTGTTTGTAGATTTGACCGTGAACGGATTGTCAAAAGGAACTTACTTTCCCCTGATTAGAACATCTGGGAACTTGTCAAAGGGGGCCTTTTCTACTGGGTCAATCTTTCACGCGTTTGCACCCATAGAGGTTATTGAACCCTCTTCTCGCTTATCTACAATCAATTCAATTGGAGCTTTCGAAACCGATTCGCAGTCGCTTTTTTCCGGCCAAAGCTTCTTGCTGGCAAACTTAGATGTGAAAAACTTGATTGGTCGGAGCATGGTCCTTTCGAAATTGGAGAACGGAATTTCCGACGACTCACTCTGTGGAGTAATCGCGAGGAGCGCAGGTGTCTGGGAGAATGATAAAACCGTCTGCAGTTGCTCAGGGAAGACAATGTGGCAGGAAAGAGAGGATGCGATTAAAAGAGGCATCCAGTCTTAATCACAGGTATCGCGCGGTCTTAACGAGACTGTTGTGCTGAGTCCAATCGACTCCGCCTGTAGTCGATTCTCATGTCCGTACTGTATATAACGTGAATTTTGTATAAGCGACATAGATGCGTTGTCTGGAAGGTCTGTAAGTTTTCCTCTTCATTGGCGTGAGAACTCAATAAAAAATCCCTTTTGTGTTTGTCTTTGACAAACTCATAACTCCTAAGTCCCATAATGAGACCATCGGATACGACAGCTCTGGAGATCAAAAAGATACTAAGTGAACAATTCGACGATATAGTCTCCACCCGATCCTTTAAGTTAAGTAATAGATCATTTACTCACGAAAATATCCTTCCATTTCTTTTCGAAGAATTAAGCAGACTAGTGAGCTCTGCTGATCCACCTATTTTTATTGAAAAAATCCAGCTCTCTGCGAATTCATTGAAGGCCATTCCGGAAGAGCTACACTTGATATGCACTGATCACCTAAAACTGCTTGACTTGAGTGAGAACTCCTTGAAGGATTTTCCTCTGTCGATTATTCGGTCATGCCATGGTTTAGAGAGCCTTGACTTATCGAATAATAGGCTTCAAATACTTCCGCGTCAAATCGATCAACTCAGGTGCCTCCGTCATCTAGATCTTCGACACAACAATATCAGCTTTCTTCCTCCTGTATTGGGGGAGTTGCTTAACCTTGAAACCATAAATGTTGAACCAAATCCATTAGTCTTTCCCTCGCACGATGAAATGCAATCATTTGCTGGTTCAAATGAATTAAAAGCTTTTCTTATTTCAAATAGTATCGTTTTGGGTCAGAGAGTTCAACAGAGTGCCAGTCAAGAGCAAGCTTCGAAAAGACTGACATCTCCTACCTCGGGTCTAGTAAGGAATCGCTCATACTCAGATAGCCGTGGGAAATCTCTGAAAGCATCACGTCGGATGGGTTTGATTATTGGCAGCAATAAACAGCCTCATTTGCTGAATCAATATTCAGAGGAACTGTCCGAAGGATCATCCAATAGTCCTGCTGTTCGTATAGCGGAGGCCAGGGGGCGCTCGCACACTGTTAACGATGAGTTTGCTACCAACTCTCAGACTCCGCACAATTCTCCATTGAATGCAGTGAAGAGAAAGCCTCCACAAACGCATTTGTCTCATTCGTCTGAAAATGGTGCTGCTCTCCCCAATACTGAATTGCACGAAGGAGAGCAGAAACCTAGCGCTTACTTTCGAAGGTTGTCGACGCTTCAAGAGGTACCTGCGGATGAGTCACGACTAACTCCTGATTCTGGAAGATCGAGAGTCCGGGATGACTTAAAACCGAATGATGCTACTTCTGTGGCAAATAAGTCCCCGTCCAAAGCTCCTGTGCTTCCAAGTACGAATGCAGCTGTTTTTACACCTGCACTGGCTAAGGGGACCATGCTTACGGTCAACGATGACGGAGGCGAAACAGCTCTTTCATTGAACACTGTTGTACGTGTTGCTCGAAAAATGCTTTTCTCGTTGAGCGAGTTGCATTCATCTGTCAAGAGACTCACCGGATTTTGCTCCGAGAAAAAAATCTTGAGTAAAGTCATTTCATTACTTCGTACAACGAAGGAGAATATTGACAATTTGGTTGAAACAATGGAATTTGTTGAAGGTAAAAACCGCGATCCCGAACTTATCATGTCCGCCCTTCACACTTGCATCCTGTCATTCAAGATGATACTAACAACATTGCTCGATCTGTACAGTTCATTTGTTTCTAAAATTGATGTTTGTTTTGTGAGAATGGTATATCTCTCTGTGTTCGGCTCACTTAATGAGCTCCAAAACGCTTTCAAGCTAATTTCTTACGGGCAAAAATCGAGAAATACGGAGCCTTACGCCAATGATTTGAAAGCGAAACCCCAGCTCACTGGCTCAACGGAGTTATATTTCGACTCTCAGCAATCAACGACAGATACCAATGGATCGAATATTCATTCTGCCTCAGAGATCGTACCTTCCTTGGACGAGGTTGATGAGAAGCTTTACCAATCAGTTGAACTTGCCACATCAAATGCCCAAATTGTCTTTAATGAACTAACAAAAGCCATGAATAGAAGTGCCATCGCAAATGCGACTAGCTCATCGTCCCAAACTATCAATTCCCTGGTGGCTTTAAAATTCAAAGATTTGACCAATGTGTGTATGACATTGATGGATATCACTAAGAGACTCAAGGTGAAGCTTGGGTCTATTAGGATTTCTCATAATCCGCAGTATCGCAAGCAATTCTGGGACGATATAAATTTATTCCTCAAAGCCATAATTCAGACATTTTCTTCGGTGAAGGTGATCATGAAAGACGCGCCTATTCTAAATGAAGTAAGACAGTCAATGGCCAATCTCACGAAAACAACAAAGGATCTTACGATACTTTTGGAAGCCTCGTCCTACAAATCAATATCAGATTCGCAGCAGTCTTCACCATTCAACAGTACTTCTGCATCGAGTGGCTCCTCAGTTCTCCATTCGGCTTCTCATCTTAACTTGATTCATCTCAATAACAGCTCACAAACGGCGGTCCGTACACCGCTTGGCGCTACAGTCGGTGCAGCAGCAGCTCAAGCCATACTTACTCCTTCAGAACCATTTAGTGCAGGCGGGCCTATGTCCAGTGCTACTAGCGTGGATCAACCTCCTACTGGGAACTTCATGAACTAAGTCCAAAAGCCTATACTCCAGATACAACGAGAAATAATAAGCAGATTAAACACTCATTGCATCGCCTACTTGCTTATCATTGCAGTCATGTAAACCTCAATGTTAAAAGCGAAAGGTTCTTAAGAATTTGGGGACTCTCGGCATTACCGCGGCAAAAGTACAATATGCAGTTGGGATTCACGTCTCCGCGGGACTGCCGCGGGATAACATAAATGTAAAGTGCGGGGAGATCCCTTATCTGGAGTCACGACATATATATTTAAATGATCCGCAAGATGTTAAAAATCACAAACTTCAATTACAGATATTACGCTCTCCTTCCACAATTTCAGCACAATGCGGGATTTAATTGTCAAACCCCTCGATAGAGGATTCGGTTGCTCCATCGAACTTCCTGATTATGCTAATAACGACCCTAGCAAATTAAGTGAAGACGACTTCAAAAAGCTACATGATGCCGTTCTTAAACACTTAGTGGTTGTTATCCCCGGCCAAGAAAGCCTTGCGCCTTTGAGCCAGTACATTTTGACTAGAAGGTTCGATCCCACGATCCCTGACCCTAAGTCAGAGGGGTTCATGGGTTATGGCCATGGCAAGGAGTTCAGGCATACCCAATCTGTTCTTCGTAAGGACGGAACGTCAGTTAAAGATCAGCCGCAAGTTCAAATTTTGGGGCAAGGTGTGTTTGAGGCCGATGAGCCAGGGAATGAAAATGGAGAACAGATCAGCCTTACGCATCCATCCCATACTAGCTTTCACCACGATCCCCTCAGTGACAACGAAATAAAAAGCGGAAAGAAAACGCGCTTTTACAGGTGGCATATCGACTCAGCATTATACGATTTGTCTCCTCCAAAGGTCACAACCCTTCTTGGTATCAAGGTTCCGCCATCTTCTCAGACCCAAACCATTGATTATGACGACGGCAGTGGAGACAAGTTGGAGCTTACGCAGGGGGCCACATGCTTTGTCAGTGGAAAGGAAGCCTTCGATAGACTTTCCCCAGAGGAAAAGAAGTTTGCCCTCTCAACCACAGTTGAATATGCACCACACCCCTACATCTTTATTTCACCAGCGAAGGCATCAAAAGATGGCTTAACGATGATATCCGAGGGCAAAGAACTTCCTTTTGATAAATTGCCTGAATGGGAATCTTCGAAGGTTAAGCATTTGCCAATGGTTTGGACGAACCCAGTGACAGGCGAGCATCATCTACAGGTGCATGGGTGTTGCCTTTACAAAATGCATACTAAAAATGGAGATAAGACGGAAACTCTCGAACTCGAAGATGCTAGAAAGAAAGCGCATTCGTTGATGAGGCCAGCCATATCGCCTAATAGGATACTCGCGCACTCTTGGAAGCAAGGCGACTTGGTTATATTCTTCAATAGGGGAGTCTGGCACTCTGTCACTGGTGAGTTCAAAGGCGTTAATGGTGGTGCCGATGAGAAGAGATTGATGCATCAGTGTAACATTGCGAGTGGGGCTGATCCGGTAACCGTGTTCTGAACGGTTGATTTGAATTTTGATAGTTGAATTTTTTCATAAATTATCGAGATAGTCATAATTAAGAGTAGGTTAAATTTAAGTAAAATTATGTTTCGCTACAAGAAGCTATGCACAGATAGTTCAGATATCTTTCTCATACATCTTCGCATTCATTATCTGAGCTTGCTAGTGTAGCAAATTGGCCTCAAGTAGTACTGTATATAGTTGAGGTATACGAATTCTGGAGACGACTGATTTGATAAAGGATAGTAGTTCTATTACAGATCATGGGGCAATTTGCCACACTTGCGACATGCAATCTCAATCAGTGGGCATTGGACTTTGAGGGAAATCGTGACAGAATCCTCGAAAGTATCAGAGAAGCCAAGAAACATAATGCTGCCTTGAGAATTGGGCCTGAGTTGGAAATTTGTGGATATGGTTGTTTGGATCATTTTGCCGAGAATGATCTCTTTGATCAATCCTGGGAGATTTATGGACAGATTATTAATCATCCAGATGCCATGGACATCATCCTAGATATTGGGATGCCCGTTATTCATAAATCAACCAAGTACAATTGTCGAGTCATCAGCTTCAATAAGAAGATTCTCTTGATCAAGCCCAAACTTTATCTCGCTAATGATGGTAATTACCGGGAAATGAGATACTTTACTCCGTGGAATAGACCTCAATTCCATGAGAAATTCATTCTTCCCCAGATAATTCGCCAAATTTCTGAGCAAACCTCCACAATCATAGGCGATTGTATAATCGAAACCCCTCAGGCTAAAATTGGAGCAGAAACGTGCGAGGAATTGTTCACGCCTCAGTCGCCTCATATTATGATGGCATTGGATGGTGTGGAGATCATCACGAACTCTTCTGGGTCGCATCACGAACTCAGAAAGTTAGACACCCGTCTTCAATTGATTACTGAAGCTACAAAGAAATGTGGGGGCATTTATCTTTATGCAAACCAAAGAGGATGTGATGGTGATAGATTGTATTATGATGGTTGCGCTTGCATAGTCGTGAATGGCAAAATGGTGGCCCAGGGCAGTCAGTTCTCGCTTTTGGACGTTGAAGTGGTTGTGGCCACGGTTGATCTTGACGAAGTTCGTTCTTATCGCAACCAAAAATCTACAGCTCTTCAAGCCTCCATTCTCGGAAAGCCATACCACAATATTTTTGTGGACAAAGAGCTCGCTCCAAAGGCCCTGTTCCTCGATAGTCATTTGAAGATCTCGGGCCCATTGTCCAATATCCGTTTGCATCTTCCGCAAGAGGAAATTGCTTTGGGTCCAGCGTGTTGGCTTTGGGACTATTTGCGGCGCTCCAAGATAAGTGGTTTTTTCTTGCCCTTGAGTGGAGGTATCGATTCCTGTGCAACAGCAGTGATTGTTCATTCAATGTGCAGATTGGTGGTCCAGGCTGTCAAAGACGGTGACAGCAATGTTTTGGCCGACGTCCAAACCGTCACCAAAGACCCAAATTTCATTCCTGAAACCCCGCAAGATCTTGCAAACCGTCTCTTCTACACCTCATTTATGGGCACTGAGAACTCTTCGAAGGAAACTCGTAGTCGGGCGAAAGAACTTGCTGACAGAATTGGCTCTTACCATGTGGATATGAATATGGACAAATTGGTGGGAGCCGTTATTTCTGTTTTTGAGTTGGCGACAGGCAAAAGGCCAATCTTCAAGGTATTTGGCGGCTCGCAAACTGAGAATTTGGCGTTGCAAAACATTCAAGCAAGGTTGAGAATGGTGTTGAGTTATTTGTTTGCGCAGCTTTTGCCTTGGACAAGAAGCAGAGAGGGTGGTTTGTTAGTGTTGGGAAGCGCAAATGTCGATGAGTGTCTTCGGGGGTACTTGACCAAATACGACTGCTCTAGTGCAGACCTTAATCCAATTGGCGGAATTTCCAAGACCGATCTCAAGAATTTCATTGCATGGGCTCAAGAACAGTTTGAGTTGCCCATTTTGAAGGACTTTTTAAATGCTACGCCGACTGCTGAATTGGAGCCAATAACCGAGAATTACGTGCAATCTGATGAGATTGATATGGGAATGACCTACGAAGAGTTATCAAGCTTTGGTCGTTTGAGAAAGGTCGAGAAATGCGGTCCTCATTCTATGTTCGTCAGGCTTTACCATGAATGGAGTCAACCACCTTACAATTATAAGCCAGAAGTGATCGCCGAAAAAGTTAAGCGCTTCTGGTTTTTTTACGCTATCAACAGACACAAGATGACAACCATGACACCTTCTTATCATGCTGAACAATACTCCCCGGATGACAATAGATTTGATTTGCGTCCATTCCTTATTAATCCAAGATTTCCACTTGCAAGCAAGAAAATTGATGAGCTCGTTAAAGAGATCAACGAAAGGGATGCTAGCTTGACTGAGGCAACGAAGTCCATTGACTAATGATCTAAAAAACGGCCCTTCATTCATGAATTTTCCCTCCCCAGATTGGTTTTATAGCGCTTCCTCTTTTTGAGAGTTTTTCAGGGTTATTGCGACGTAAGTAATCCATAAGTGTGATTCCAAGCTTCTCCGGAATGTCCTCCTGTACGAAATGGCCCACCTCCATTGAATTATTGAATACGACCAATTGATATTTACCCTGCATCTGACCTACGATGAGGCCCCTATCAAGGGTTTCATTGTCTGATAGTATTAGTAGTTTCGCAATTTTGTTTTCATGAGTAGAGCCACACTGGACAAAATTTTCTGATAGACCTGTAAACCAAGTATCCCAAAATGGAGCCATTGAAGGCAAATCTGCCCTCCAAACCAATTTTCCTGATTGGTTTTCTTGAAGAAGATCGTACACACTAAGTTTTGCAGAACTCTCATTCTTCAAGAAGCGAGATTGAAGATGCCACGAAACTGCTTCTTCGTATGAGCGGAAGCTCTTTGGACGGGTCCATAGAAATTGTGACATTGATGATAATGCTCTTACCGCAGTCTCCTCAACAATATCGATAATCACAAGACCCCGTATGTTATACGACTGACTGATTTTCTGGCAAAGAAAGTCAATCATGATTGAGCCACCGAGAGAATGACCAACGAGAACAAACTGATAATTCTGTTTTGTATTATCGCAAAATTGTTTGAGCACAAACTCGAAGTCTGCCACGAGCTCTTCTAAACTGAAGTCCGTCACCTCAGGCTCCGTAGAAAGTCCATGGCCCCGCATATCGTAAGCAAAAACCCCGGGGGCTGACTCTTTGTGGGCGTTGTTCAAGTAAAGAGCTAGTGAAGCGAAAGTCATTGCAGAGGAACCAGCACCATGATTACAAAATAGGATAGTGTTAGCGTTGTCGCCTGAATCATTGGGTGGGGAAAAATATGTTCTTATCTTGAGGGAATCATCTCGAGCATACTCGTTTACAACAGGAAATGCGGCATCTTTGAGGTTTTGGTACTCAGCAGGATAGAAGCCGCTAACTCCTGCTTGTGAGCTTTTATCGTCGGAGGCAGTGTTATCCTCATTTAGCGGGGTAAAGCGACTGGAGTCCTCACGTACCAGCTCAAGCCCTCCAAAAGCCAAGCCTTTCTTGTGAAAGAGTTTTTTCTGCAAATTACTCATTTATGAGCATCGAGACCAGCTGAAGAGGCTCCACGTGGAGATTTGTTTTAAAGGGGCAGCTTTGCGGTAAATCCAAAGGAGTCTTTCGCTAGTATATTCATTGCAGAAAGGTGAGGGCGCGATTATGAGTGGACTGAAGTTTTACTACATATAAGCTTTTACACCACATCAGATCAACACTGAAAAAAGGGCTCAACATAGCAGAGCATGGTGGATCTCACAGTCCACTTCCAGCGCATGGCTATGGCCGTATTTGTGGCGTATAGAGCATTCAAGAATTCCGAGACACCCGTGGCTTGCGTCTTTGTTGATATCACCACAGGAGACATCCTTGCATTCGGATGTAACAACACCAACGACTCCCTCAACGGTACGCGACACGCTGAGTTTGAGGCGATTGACAAGATCCTAAAAACTCACGGATTGCTCGGGCAACCAACTGAAAAAATTCACCGCTTCTTTGAAAACGTAGCACTTTACGTCACCATTGAGCCTTGTGTCATGTGTGCACTGGCTCTTTCGCATATAGGGTTGAAAAAGGTGTACTTTGGCGCTGCCAATGATCGCTTCGGCGGAAATGGAACCGTTATTAAAGTGCAAAGTCTAGAAGGTACTCAAAAGTACTCCAGTTATGGTGGCTTTATGAGACCTGAGGCCGTACATTTACTTCGCCTATTTTATATTCAGGAGAACCAGACAGCGCCAACCCCTCAGGTCAAGAAAAATAAAGAAATTGATGGCAAGGCTTTTCCGCCGAATCTAGAATTTCTGAAATACGTTGATGAAGGAGATTTCAGAAGCGAGTATGGTGAGCAGAGAACGGAGCTTTTTTTTCCTGGACCCAACGAGAATAAAGAAGTAACGCCAATCTTGGGCCGCAGTTATCTGTTTCGCCAACTTGCGATACCAAGCATGATAGAGAAAATTCCTAAACTCGAGCTTCTATATCCGGAGACGCCAATAGCTATCGAGCAGGACATTAACGACATACATGAGATACTCCCGCCTATGAATGACGACGGCGAAGTCGACTTAGACGAGTGGTTTGTGTCTGCAAAGAGAAGAAAGGTTGACAATGAATCAACTGAAGAGATTTGCTGCAACTCCTCGTCTCATAAAATAATATAGTTGCAAAACAACAAAAAGTCTAGCAGTACATGCGGTAGTGGTTACAACTACAACATTTAATTAATGCAACTCCTGTGTATTTGAGTAACCTCCCCCCTTTTTCTGCAAGTAATTACTATCCGAATTTGGGGCAGTAAGTAAATATTCTCAGATACCCCGTTGCACCAATAAGAAGCGTTTTTCTGAACATCGGAAGATGAGTCGGTCTAGACCAAATTGAGGACCGAGATGTGGCTAAGCGTTGCGCGGGTGAAAATCTGTGCGAACAGAACAAAACAAAAAAAAAAAATCCTCTGATCCGTCCATGGCACGTAATAAAAAAATAAATACACCCCTTAAAATACAAGTGGCTGTAGCGAGAAAGCGTTTTACATTTTTCTTGAGATCAACGTGGACTGTGAAAACAGCCTACTTTTATTTCGTAAATAACTTGATGAGTTGTCAGCCGTTCATCTTGTGCCTTCGAGTTTCTTTTCACGTATGAACTTCGGAAAAACCCTCAATCATGCACAAACTCTAACTGAGTGGTTATACATTGGTCTTTGCTTTTTTTTTTTTTTTTTTTTTTTTTTTTTTTTTTTTTTTTTTTGTATCTTTGTTAAAGAGAGAAACACAAAAAGTCTCGATCCAAGAATTGGGGCCTAGAAGTTTTGCGCCGTCTTAAACATGCAGTCCTTGTTATTAGTCGCGCAATGAGTATGGTGCCTTCGGTACGTTGCTGCTAGAGAATTAATTATCCCAAATCGGATGTGTGCCTACAGGAGCAGGGGTCGAAAAAAAAAAAAAAAAAAAAAAAAAAAAAAAAAAAAAAAAAAAAAAAAAAAAAAAAAAAAAAAAAAAAAAAAAAAGGGAAAAACGAAAACAGGAATATAAATTAGACATCAAGCGCACTGATAATATTTGATTTTTCACTCTTTGTCCACAAACTAGCCCATTCCTTCCTTTGCAAAACTTTGCCTGAGAGAATCAACCAAAAGAAGTAACACTCCTTTATACTTCTTTTCCAACTCTTAACATTCCTTAGTGTATACCCTTTACTTCTAACAAAAGGTCCTTCTTTTTGATACCCTTTTCTTCTCTAAACTAAATACATTCATTCATTAACTATGAAATTTTCCACTGCTGGTTTGATTCTCTCTGCTGTTACCTACATTGCAGCCTCTCCAGTCCCTGCTATTGAATGGGTGACTGAACTTAACACTGTTACTGTGACTGTTAAGCCAGGCCAGGCTTCTCAAACCGCTCAAGCCACTGAGACTACCCAGGCTGCTCAGGCCACTCAGGCCACTCAAGAGACTCAGGCTACTCAAGCCCCTCAAGCCCCTCAAGCCCCTCAAGCCGAGACTGCTGCTGCTCAGCAGTCTGAAGAGGCTACTCCAACTGAAGTGGCTCAGAGCACTTCGCAAGCTGCTGCCGCTGTGGAAGCTCCACAACAGACTTCTTCCTTCAGCACTGCCCCTGTTGAAACCTCCTCCGAACCTGCCCCAGAGCCATCTACTACCACCCCATCTACTTCCTCGTCTACCTCTGCCTCCACCACTTCTAGCGACAGTGCTTCTTCCAGCGAGCCAACTGGCTCTGTCCAATCTGGTGAGGGTACTTACTACGACCCTGAAATGGGATCCTGTGGTGAGGTCAGCTCTGCTGATGACTTGATTGTCGCTCTCTCCCACAGCTTGTACGATGACTACACCCCTAACGGCAACCCCAACAAGAACACTTTGTGCGGGAAGAAGATCAGAGCCACTTATGAGGGTAAGTCCGTCGACGTCAAGGTTGTGGACAGATGTGTCGGCTGTGCTAAGGACGACTTGGACTTGTCTCCTGCTGCATTCTCCAAGATTGCTGACAAGGACTTGGGTAGAATCCACCTCACTTGGAAGTGGTTGGATTAAAGAAATGTTAAAGAAACAATTTTTTGGTGAATTTATTATAAACTTTATACTTTTCAAATAAAATATAGGCTGGTTACTGAAATCGTTGTAGAAACAAACAGTAACGTGGGTGCGAACAACTAGCGAGTAAGCGTCGCAGGAAGTGGAAGAAGATAAGCAGAGATGTCTCGGTCCTGTACATAAATCTTGCTTTCAGCCTTTGCGTCTGGAAGCATCGAACGCTGCTAAAAGCTATTACTGAGCACACTCCACAGCATTATCATGGACCCCTCCGACGACGAGTTTAGCGATCACGGCTCCGGTGCAGAACTGATTGATGAAAGACTCCTGCCGGACCCAGATGGAATGGCCAGGCGCACCCGGTCAAGACGAAACAGAAACCAGAATGAAATGAAAACGTCGTCTGGGGCTTACGCCTGGGAAGACGAGTATCAACGAACTTGGGATATCGTCAAGGAAGATGAACAGGGAACCAAGTCGTTGGAGTCTTTAGTGCAGCAAATGATCGAGGCTAGAAAAAAAAAGATCATGAAAAATCCCACCACGCCATTCCAGCGTGGTATCATACGAACGCTCATTTTGGTCATTGACGGGTCGCTGACAATGTTAGAGAAGGATCTTAGGCCTACCCGCTTTTCCGTGATGATATCATACTTGCTTGATTTTGTTGTTGAATTCTTTGATCAAAATCCTATTTCCCAATTAGGTGTTGTAATGATGAGAAATGGTATGGCCCACTTGGTAAGCGAGGTCAGCGGGCTGCCTCAGTACCACTTGGACAAATTGCGTGGTCTCAATGCAAGACTGAACAATCGTTTTGAGCCAAAGGGTGATCCGTCGTTACAAAACGCATTGGAGCTTGCCCGTTCCTTGTTGACTGCCAATTTTGGCGGTATGGCTGCTGGGTCAAGCAAGAATTCTAAAGAGGTGCTCATTATTTTTGGTGCACTTTTCACGTCTGATCCAGGCGACATTCACAGAACCATCGACAACTTGGTCAAGGATGAGGTCAAGGTCAAGGTGATTGGACTTTCAGCACGGGTGGCAATCTGTCAGGAACTCGTCAATAGAACCAACTTTCTGAGCAATGGAAAGACTAGAACAAAAGCTGATATCAGCAACTATTACGGGGTGATCTTGAATGAGTCTCACTTCAAAGAGCTTCTCATGGACTGCGTGGAGCCTTTGGCGGTTACAACCAAGTCTGCAGAAGCTGAAAAGGAAACCAGCCATGGTGTTCCATTGATCAGAATGGGGTTTCCGCTGAAAATGCTGCCCAACATTGGCTCCACCAATAACGCAGTGGTGTCCAACTTCCCAAAACTCTGTGCATGCCACACTACCCAAGGATCCACTGAATCGCAACCGGTTGTTACTGTACAAAATGGTCATTCATCATCGGCAAATCTTTCTAGTGTTGTCGGATATCGCTGTCCGCAATGCAGTAGTCGGGTTTGTCACCTTCCGTCTACTTGTCCAGTGTGCGGCTTGATGCTTATTCTTTCCACACATTTAGCCCGCTCATATCATCATCTTGTGCCTTTGGGTGACTTTAAGGAAGTTGAAGTCTCCCCGTCATACACAAGCACTCATTGTTTTGGCTGCTTGCTTCGCTTTCCCGAGGGATCTGA
>JAJMHH010000058.1:51543-70264 GCA_030582955.1 Osmozyma tolerans
TTTTTTTTTTTTTTTTTTTTTTTTTTTTTTTTTTTTTTAATCTTTGTTCGAATATAATTACATGATACGTCACTGATGTATAACTGATATACCGTTCAACTAAAATTACATATGTACGAGGATAAAACTTAGTTTCTGCCCCATCCTGAACTAGTGCCAGAGTTTCCCCAGCTTGATGAATTCCCTTGGTTTTTGCCCCATGCTGAAGAGTTCCCGTCAGCATTGCCGCCCCAAGCTGAAGATCCCCCACGGTTACCCCATGCAGAGGATCCACCTGCTTTTGATCCATTACCCCACAGCGAAGCTCCTCCACGGCTGCCCCACGCTGAGGCTCCTCCGCCGCTCTTGTTGTTTCCTCCCCAGGATGAGGAGCCACCTCCCCATGCCGAGTTACCGCCGCCAGATCCCCATGTTGAGCCTCCGCCAGAGCCCCAAGCTGAGGTTCCTCCGGCATTGTTGCCTCCCCAAGCTGAATTTCCTCCTCTTCCTGCTTTCCATGTAGAAGCTCCTCCGCCTGAACCCCATGCTGAAGCTCCTCCGCTGCCCCATGCTGAAGCTGCTCCTCCACCGCCCCACGCAGAGGCTGCTCCGGCATTAGCCGATGGCGTCTTTCCGCCGCCACCCCAGGCAGAAGCTGCTCCACCAACAGATGGCGTAGCTCCTCCCCATGTGGAACGTGCACCAGATGAGAAAGCTGGCCCAGCATTTGAATTCGTAGGACGAGAAGCATCAGAGGCACCGATAAACCTGAGATATGGAATAGACTCACCTCTAATCAACACACTCAATTTAGTCTTGTTGACTTTGATCTTTTTATTCTTAGTGTGAAGCTCGACACGGGCATCAACGTCGTCGGTCTCAACAACAACACCTTTGAGACCCTTGTGGTTACCGTTGTTGATGATGACTTCCTTGCTGAGCAACTTATCACGGCCTCCAACTCTTGTCTTTAAGCCTGGAGCAGTGATTGGAGCAGGAAGCTTCACGTTCGGGTTCATTTGACTGAGGTCTGGACCGAGATTCTTTGATATCATCGAGTCCTTCGTCGAAACTGTACTCACATTAAGAGCGTTCGTGACAAAGATACCCAAGTTCTCTTGAAGCTCGTGGGACTCCACGAACAAGGAGTTTTTGAAAATGTGGATAATAACACCCTCTTTCTTCTTATCGCCACCAGATTCCTTGATGGTGTCACCCACTTTGATAGTGAGTCCATTTTTGTCGGTAGCAACTTGCTCTCTGCGGGTCATTCTGAGTTTCGAAGCAATACCAGATGGCTTGACAGACAAAAGTCTTCCGTCGGAGGTGAGAATACCGAAAAGACCTTTCTCAGCTTTCACAATCACACCCACGGTGGAAGCATTCAACTGCACCAAGTCCTTGATGTCATATTTGCTGCTTCCGGAATCAGTGTTTGTCGAAGAGTCGGTTGCCTTAATCAAGTAGTTAGCAAACACTCTAACATCCTCGTTTGTTTGGTCACTCAAGAACACAACAGAGTCACCATCAATCTTGATCACCAAACCTGTTTCATCAGAATGGACACCTTCAGTGACCTTGACATGGTCACCAGAAGCGAAGACTTTTCGAAGATCATTCGCAGGAACTGTCAATTCTTGGTCCACAAACTGGCGATCACCACTGTTCAAAACGATGATTTTGACCTCATTAAGTGAAACATTAAGCACTCTGCCGATTGTCTTTGCTTGCTCTCCTCTGCGGATTTCCACCTTGTCACCAGGCTGGAAAGCTGTACTGGAGCCATCCTGACCCTTGGATCCTTTCAACGAGGCAGCCACGGCAGCAAGATCCAATCCATCTTCATCTGTGTTTCCTGTCTGGAACCTGTCGAGTTCCTCCAACCTGGGACGGACATCCTGAGTCTGTATGAACTGAATTCTGAAGTCTTTGAAGAGAAATCCTTCCGTGTACTCTTCACCGCGATATATGTAGCTTCTTGGGCCCCTGCCGGGTTGCAAGTGCTCACCATCGTAGGTTCTTGCCTCCATCTCGGAGAAAAGACGAGGAACGATAGGCGCCTTGGACTTTATTCTTCTTCCCTCTGCGTCAAAGTCATCGTTCTTGCCGTAGTCAAGTCTAGGCACCAACTTACAGCGGACCTCGAGACCGTTCTCAGAAAGATTGTCCACAATTGCTAGGTCACCCTTGTATTTACCACGGGTGATTCTGACGTAAATGCCCGGCACTAATTCGACATCAGAAGATTTCACCTGTTTGAGAAGGTCGGGGTATTCCTTCACTGGCACGATTATTCTTTGCTTGGCATAGACGTTCACCATACCTGTAAGAGCACGCTCAATAGCCTCTGGCTTCTTGGCTTCGATATAGATGTAGCCCTTGAACGCATCTCTTTGGAACACAGAAAGAATGTCGAGTGGGCGGTTCAGACGAGCCAAAGTGAGCTTCTTCTCGTACAATTTTCTGACCAAGTCCTTTTCCTTTCCAGGGGAACATCTGATGGCATAGATAGGTGGATCATCGATGGAAGGCATCAAGAGCTTCTGAGAGACTGTACCGCTGGCAGTTGTGTCACCGCGGTAGACTGTGTGGGTCTTTCTATAACGCTGCTTCAAGGTCTCGGCCAACTCCTCAGCATCTTGATCTTCGGCTTGCTGGCGCCTCTGGTCGTACTGTCTGTGAAGTCTGTCATCATCTGGACGTGGTATCACACCATCATCTCTTTCAACGTGGTCATCAGAGATGAACTGTTCACGCAAGAGTTCAGCTTCTTCATCGTCCTCATCTAGCTCATCTTCTTCTTCGTCGTCGACTTCGGCTTCGATATCAAGAAACTGATTTGCTCTTCTTCTCTTTTTTCTTTGAGTCTTTTTGACGTCGTTCTCTTCTTCTTCCTCTTCATCCTCATCTTCATCCTCCTCTTCATCCTCATCCTCATCCTCCTCCTCGTCGTTGTCACCCTTTTGGGTGTTTCTGTTTTTGTTGGAATCATCGTCGTTTGGTATGCCTTTGTCCTTCACTTCACCATCATCTTGGCTGTCGTTTTGATCATCCTCTTGCTTAGGGCGAGTATGATCGTCACTTTCAAACTTGGGCACTTTCTTCAGTGATTCATTACTCGATTCATCACCAGAGTCATCGGAGTGGGGACGTTTATCTCCGGTTGAAAGCTTCGTCTCATCCATAACCTCCGGTTTAGCCTCCTCTCCCGATAAACTTTCGTTGTCTGACATTATGGGACTGACCTTGAGTAGTGAAGAGAGTTGTATAGGTAAAGTGTGTTCAACATCGTTTTCGCAGCGTGCGTGCATGCAACGCCCGTCACGTCGCGGCGGAAGAACCCCAGTAGTGGCAATTTTCAGTGAAAACAAAGACTTTTGGGTTCCTTTTTTATGGTAGAGCCTTAGATAATCTTTCTAAGCGTATTTAAGAAGGTGATTGTAGCTTTTGAGGGTTTAATAAGTTGATTTTATATTTTTAGTGAACAAAAGTATAAAAGTCAGTACAAATTGTTTAAGCCCCGCGCTTTTGAATACAAGTTGCAACCACCGAAGAAAAGTGCAGACTGGTGAAACGAATGAGAAAAAGATAGAGCAATAAAAAAACGTAATACATTCATAATTTGTATAAGCAGCAATTGGTAAGCAAATAAGTTTGTCTTCTATAATATGAGAGACTAAGGCCATAGAATCATGGATGTGAAAAAGAGAAGTAGATAAGGTAGAGTGCATGAGCTGTAGATATTATCCTAGGTTTTTTTTTTTTTTTTTTTTTTTTTTTTTTTTTTTTTTTTTTTTTTTTTTTTTTTTTTTTTTTTTTTTTTTTTTTTTTCTCTTATCAGAGTTTTTTCTTTAGAATTGAGCTACGAAGAGTCTTGCCAAGTTTCCCAATTTTATTGGTGCTCATGACAATTGATATTTGGTCCCGCAGAACAAACAGCGGCAGAATAGACAAGTGCAGAGTATTAAAGCCATAGAAGATGAAGAGAAAACAAAAAAATCGAGACAAATAAAAATTTTAACAATCATTAAAAACATGTTTTTTCCAACAATCGCTAGGTGGATTTTGACTTTTCTCACCTTCACAATGGCATGGGCAAGACTCAGCTTCGACGATATCAAAGAAATCAACTGCCAAAACCTAACTACTTCAAACCTAAAAGACACAAAGCTGGTGTACAGGTGTATGGATAATGGTCATATGGTGTATCACGTGTCTAAGCTAAACACGTTGACTCCAGAGGAAGAGAAATTCCCTGTGAGCAGACGCCACGCGTGGCGGCGAAATGTGTGGATAGAGGTGCAGGCAGACGAATACCACGAGGAGGAGGAAAACCTAGGAATTCCCTACACCGGGTGTCTCTCGGTGGAATACGGCGAGACGGCTGTCCTAAAAGGGAAAATCTCCGATAGTATCGGAGCTAACGCGGACGTAGACTTGAACTACGCGTTTCTAAATGCTGCCGTTGTGAGGGAGTCTCTGGGGCTTACAGGCAATGTTGGGGGCTCAATTTCACTCAGTGCGGAGTACGCGTGCTCTGCCAATAAAGGCCTGACGGTACAAGTGGTGGTGATGCCTTTGTACTACCTTTTTGAAAATGCAGCCTACAGAGAAGTGTCGCTTTCGGGGATGAGGTTCAGACGCTTCATAAAGTATGGGCCTTGGAAAGTCATTCCTGCACTTAAGGCAATAGCATCTGCCAAAGCTATCAAATGTGTTACCAAGCCAGAATTGCTTCAGTGTGATGGGAACATCCCACTCAGTCTTTTGGGTGGGTTTGGGAACAATGAGCTGTGATTTATTGGGCAAAATGATGCTTGTAAACATGGAAAAAAAATCCAAGGTCACGTGAGTTTACGTCTAGCTCAGTAGCTTTGGTAGGGGTGTGGACGCACGTCGCGATGGAGGGAGGTGAGGGTTTTTACATCATCATTAACTAAACTAATAATCACCAAAGAAAGTTCTTTTGTTTGTTTTATTTATTTATTTATTTATATACCAATGTCTGAAATTGCAAGCATAGCGTCTGAGCTCCAAAAATCCTTGAGACAATTCCCCGACTTCCCCCAGAAGGGCATTTTATTCGAGGACTTCTTGCCGATCTTCGCCGAGCCCGAATTGTTCCGTAAGTTGGTGCGTGCATTTAAATTGCACATCGGAGACTCAAAGGTTGACTACGTGGTGGGATTGGAGAGCAGAGGGTTTCTCTTTGGCCCCACTTTGGCTTTGGAGTTGGGCGCAGGATTCATTCCCGTGAGAAAGCCAGGCAAATTGCCAGGTGCCACGTTGAGCGCAGAGTTCCAGAAAGAGTATGGCAGTGATAAATTTGAAATTCAGGAGGGTGTAATTCCTAAGGGTTCTAAGGTCATTGTTGTTGATGACATTCTCGCCACAGGCGGCAGTGCAAGTGCTGCCGGTGACCTTGTTAGCCAGTGTGGTGCCGACCTTGTGCACTTCTTGTTTGTTATGGAATTGGACTTCTTGAGGGGCAGAGAAAAGCTCTCTGCGCCAGTGTTCACTTTGTTGAGCGGTCAGGCTAAATAGACTCTTCTTCTTACGAAGGCTTTAATTTTAATAGAATCAGTTCTTGAAGATAAGAAACGCTAGTTCGCCAATGTAAAAGTATGCAAAGTAGCCTTGTTCATGGGTGACATTAGAGCCAAAGGATCTACCCACGATAACATGCCATGACGAACCATACAAAAGATCTAATTCTTTCTTCAAGTATGTGGCAATGTCCTTCTCCACTTTGTATGTTTTGGTTGCGTCAATAGAGAGCTCCAAAACCTTAGTCTGAATTTCCTCCGCCAAGTCCGACGCCTTAAGAATTGCTATTTGTTAGATCGACAATTCGAATATGTTTTTGATTTCATCATCAGTTACTTACGTGTTAACGTGTCCGCCATCCTACTGTTTGTCCTAAGCATAGGAGTGCTCGTTAAGGTGTTTAGGGTGTACGGAAGTTCGGGTTTCGCACGACCATGTAATAGTGTATTCATTTAAGAGAGTTGTCTTCAAAGAATATAAATTTAAGACTTATAGAGCCTTATAAAAGACAGCGAGAAAAGCATATATAATATAATTTAAAGAGCTTCGGAAGACCACGTATACCAACGTTCCAATCATACCTATTGGAGAACGCGTTAGTATACACGTGACTTATAGGTTGTGTAGATCCTGGAGAGCTGAGTTGTGGTTTATTTGACATTCATGAGCTTACTTATGGTATTTAGATAAAGTGCCGTAAAATTTTTCAAACTCATGACGTAGCTCTTAAAAAAGAATACCAGGTCTTGCGATTCTCATTTATTGTACTTTATTGAACCTCAAACAAGAGGTAAGACAGCTAAATTGTCATTATAGAATTGTAGACAAAATTGGTCAACAGCTTAGATTTCCAACTAAATGTTTATTCTTAGACAAATGCTTAAATAGAGGTTAAAGAGAAGTAACAGGGGAGTATGAAGGAGCCTAAATGATGTCAGCGAAATATTCGAGTACTTTTTTTTTTAAAAAAAAGGCTGCAAATGGTACTAAAAATGTGCAAATTTTTGGATAGTCTCTATAATGTAAAGTTTAAAAATTTACCAATTTTATTTGAGAAATTGAGCTCCCTATTAAAACCCAATAATTTTTGATTGTGGTCATTTTGTTCACTCTGAACCTAATTAATCCCATATGCCCCTAGTCACCAATGCCAATGTACTCTGCGATCATAGTATAGTTCACTTTTATAATCTTGTATTTTATATTTACTTACATCATATACATCGTATAAAATTCCTCTAATACCTTGGAGTATAACACGGTATTATAGTTTCGTATTATAGTAACATATATAGTAGAATATATAGTAACATATGTAGTGAAATATATATTATAATATAGTATAATATAGTATAATATAGTATAATATAGTATAATATAGTATCATATAGTATCATACAGTATCACGTAGTATTTCACTAGATAATCATGATTCTAATTTCATACTCCAGCATTATTATTCCACACAAGCATTACATAAAGACTTGTCTAATCCCCAAAGACACTCAACTACTAATGTTCTTGCTTTTCTCTAAATACTACCACCAAATATTCCTCAATACTGCTTCTACTTTTCTTTATCAAACGCTTATTCTATTAATGCTTTTTCTATAAATGCTCATTTTTTTTAATTATTTCGAAACAATGGAGAAAATGCTATCCTCAGAAGAATCAGTGGTGAAGCTATATGGAGAGCCATAGCGGAGCACATGAGGAATGTTTCCCGGTTTGCGGGGGCTAAACATCCATTCCTCTTCATCAGAGGATTCCTCAGCAAACAATTCAAACATTCCGTTCTTCTTAGACTTGTTTGCTTCGGCATCCCTAGCCTTCCTTGCCTCTAATGCCTCTCTGGCCTCTTTAGCCTCCTTAGCCTTCTTAGCTTCTCTAGCCTCCTTGCGGGCTTTTTTACTAATTTCCTTCTTGGCTAAGCGAATTTCCTCTGGCTCATCAACTGGTGTTGAGGGCCAAGGATCACCTTCCTTCCATGGTTGTTCCTCCATCATTGGCCAAGGAGTGAAGTCTGGTCTAATAGGAATGAGAATCGAGGGGAGAATTTTCTCCTTAAGTCTGTTGATATCCTCATTCATTTCTGCTTCTTCAGATTCAGGCTTCTCAGATTCCTTAGACTCCTCAGGTTCCTTAGGTTGCTCAGATTGTTCAGGCTCCTCAGGCTCCTTAGGCTGCTCTGGCTGTTCAGGCTCCTCCTCGGCTGAAAATGCAGTCAAGGATTTGGCCGAGCCATTTTCCCTTGGGCTAGGCAGAAAGTCTTGTCTAGCGCTAGCATAAGTAGTTTGAGCACTTCCAGGGCTAGATGGGCCCTCGGTAGCAGTCTCAAATTCCCTGATGGTCTCATCTTCCTCGGTTTCGCCTTCGATCGTCTCATCTTCTTCGGTTTCTGCTTCTTCTGCTTCTGCTTCCCCGGTTTCAACTTCTTCTGGAGGTCCCTGAGTAGAGACCTCAGTAGGAGCCTCAGTAGGAGCCTCAGTAGGAGCCTCAGTAGGCTCCTCAGTAGGGCCTTCGGTACGGCCCTGAGTAGTCCCCCCGGTGGGCCCCCCGGTGGCCCCCTCGGAAACCCCGGTTTCCTCAAGGGATTCAATCACTTCAGCTTCCTCAGGTCCGCTTGGTGCGCGTTCATAGCCCGAGGGAGGCATAGAAGGATCTCCCTTCCTTGCAAGCCAAGAGAACACAATCGCAACGAGGATTGGTAATCTTGGGTGGTTGCTAAACTTGGCAAGCTTCTTGCAAATCCACTTCACCAAGTAAGCAAATTTCTCCGCCACTGAGGAGAAGGTGAGGTCCGGAAACATGGTGTTGATTCCGAATCTCTGAGAGAGGTTTGCAATAATTCTGGTAATTTGCAACATTGAGAAATAGAGTGTGAGAGTTTGAGTTTGAGAGTTTGAGAGTAGAGAGTTTGTTCCGATTAGAACTTTTGGTTTGAGCTGGTGAGAATGATTCAAAATCCAGAGAATCTTGGGGCTCTTTATATCTGACGGGGACGACAAACGTTATGCTAAAATACATAACATTTTCCTAAAAAGTGAGTGAGTTTGTACTGGCAGATTAAATACCAGCATAACAAACTTGGCTGCAAAATGCGAAATCAGTGCAAAGGTCTGATTACATAATCTTATCTGCACAATAGCATAACAAACACCAGTGTCTCTTATATCCAAGTGACTGAATATCCAAGGGTTTATACTATCTAAAATTTATCAGAAGCATTTTTTCTGCCTAAATTTGTTATATGTATTTATTTTTCTGTTCATATCTATCCTTTTGTTTTTATCTACCCTTTAATTTATCTCTGCTTTATGGTCATTTCTGCCTGCACATTTGCCTGTCACCACAGGTCCAACTCAGACAGCATAAAATTACAAGCATAACATTTTAACTTAGTAGCATAAATAATTAGCCTAGTAGCATAATATCTAAGCTTAATATAGTAATTCTTAGCTAATTAGCATAATATCTTAGTATTATAATATCTTAGTAGCATAACATCTTAGTAGCATAACATCTTAGTAGCATAACATCTTAGTAGCATAATATCTTATGTTGTAGCGCATTCTCATTTTGTAGCAGAACATCTTAATTAAGTAGTATTTGCGTCTACCTAAGCGGGGGAACCATAGCCAAAGAGCCAGTACACCAGGGTCTCAGAAGGAAAGAATAATGCAATAAGTAAAGGAAGAATAGCTGCATAAGAGCGATATATCAAAATTACGAAAAAGTTCGAATTAAGGTCAAAAAAAAAAAAAAAAAAAAAAAAAAAAAAAAAAAAAAAAAAAAAAAAAAAAAAAAAAAAAAAAAAAAAAAAAAAAAAAAAAAAAAAAAAAAAAAAAAAAAAAAAAAAAAAAAAAAAAAAAAAAAAAAAAAAAAAAAAACAAGACCGAATGAGAGCTAAAAAAAAAGGATTAAACAACACATCCATCCCCTCTCTACATTATTATAACTGCTTAATTTTTATTTCCCACAACTGTATAATGAACGCTTCATAGACCTTCAAATGTATATATATATATATATATATAACATACTCAGAGATATGAAATGAACTAATTGACCTGGTGTCATTAATCAATTCACAATGTAGTGGACTCAACGAACATTTTATTCAAAATAACAGTATTTTTGACACCCCAGACTTGAACAATCTCCATCTTCTTGGCCTCCACCACTTCTGCCCCTGATGCACTCATAAGTGGTTTCAATATCAGGATTATTCTATCACTGGTGCACTGGTTTGTAGATATATTCATATTGGATAATGATGTACGGGTGAAAGCAACCCAATTCCAATTCCTCCACTACACCGTCTTTATTATAATTATGAAGCTGATTATTATGATTAACTATAGAGAAGATTCACATACAAAAATTATGGATGCTTGTGTCTGTAATGGAATAATATCTAGCTTAGATTTTTGTAAAGTTAAATTGTGATATATTGGCTTTTATCTTCTGTTTATAAGGTTGCTGTTATGGTTAATGAACAGTATATTGGGTTATGAGATCATGGAACAACCTTTTACTTTTTAGTATCCTCAAAATCTTCTAGAGACTTTTGCATTAAGCTGACATCTGTTTTACCATATTCTGTCTATAGAAACTGATATATAAAAACGGGAAGATATCTATATAATGTGTGGTTCTATAACAGATAACTATTTATTTGAATTATCTAAAGTTATTCGGGTTAAATAGTTCAATAATTCCCCATGTTATGTAACTTTACGGAATTGTCAATGAACCTTATTTTAGCAAATTTATCTCTTTCCATTTTGCTTCTGATGCTGTTTTATATATATTCCAAGATATATGACAGGTCTTATCCGATGAATCCTCTATTAATTGATGAAACAATTGGCTAATCGAAAAATTTCTATAATGAAAATTTATGCCGATAATAATATTACAAATTATTGTGTATCTAGCGATAATGAAAAGGCAAAATCCTAATATAGACGAAAATAGGATTAGTATATGTATATCATACTTTCGTACCAGTTTCATAATTGGTGAGTATCTAGCAAATATCCTATGATCTTGATAGCACAAATGTTATCGTATCAGTAAACCCCGATCCTTGCTTAACATAATACGTATACTACTTGTCCCTATATACAATATTCCATACAATATACTATACTATGTAACTATGTATATGATAGATTATATGCAGTACATCTCACAATAGTTGACACCAGAACCAAGCGCACATCAAATCGTCCCCGACAGCACCATGGTGGAGTCCTCCAGCATATATACGCATTATTACAAGATAGCACATATTGCGCTGGTCAATTATACTGTGCTAGTGGCCAAAGATTCTGCGCCAGATCAACTTCTTCTTGAATTGGAGTTACGCATCCGCAATCAGTACCCCACTATTCTTCTAACCTACTACAACAAATGTCTATATCATTTTGTGCTTAATCATACCGATAATAATGGATCTAGCAGACTTCGACTCGATGAAGATTATCCGCAATTGATGGTTAAGACGGAGAAATCGGTCAAAGCTGCTCATCTTTCCAATCCAGCAAAGACTCCCCCACGAAAGGATGATCACGACACTTTGGCCCTTGTGAGTCTCTCATTCTTGAAGGCAGCAAAGAAAATGCTAGTATACAAACTTTGCACGTGTGAGTCAATGATGATGTTTGGAAATTACCTTGTCAGACGACGCCATGGCTCCCGGAATTGCGTCATACAGGCAGACCCAGTTCTCTTGCCTAACGGTGATCTTATGGTATCACTCTCAGAGTTACGCCACGTGTCTTTGTTTTCTACTGCCATGATTACCCCTGATTCTCCCTCATTTTCCGACTTGCTGCTGTGCTTTGTCGTATACGTGATGCCGTCTGGTCTCCGCTGTCACTTTTATGATAAAGTTAACGTCCGGCTGAGCTTTACTTACTCGCCTCCGGCATCTGGCAACAATTTGTTACAACTTTTGCATCTAAACACCGGTGTGGACTTATCCGACCATCCCATATTGTGGGTCAAGCTTGTGCCCAATTTGCAGCACTTGAATAACCAGACCTCCCGAGTGTCCCGTTTCATACACACTGTGGATAACCGAAAGTTTATCATGTGGCCTTGGCTGCTATGTCTTTTACAGTTTGCTAGCCACGAAAAAACCAGTACTCTGCTGCTGCTCCTGCCCACTTCTCCAGCACAGACGGCTCTGCCCAACCCATTGCATTTGTTGTCATCATTCTTAGACTTTAACATTCTGTCTGAGGAGCAGAAGCATCAGCTTGGCTTACATAAACCCGCATCTGGCGGAGTGTCCGATCTGCATTCTGTCGATATGCCCGATTTTGCCGTTTCCACCGGTGCCGGGTCCACTGCGGGGAGTCAAGGTCTCATGGTGGATCCGAGGTCATTTCTGGCTTCTTCTGCACCTCATATTCCGAATGATATTGCCCTGACTTCTATGCAAGGTTCAAACTTTCCTCTTTCGGGCCATCACCAGGGGTCTTCTTCCCTCGGTGAATTGGATCATCCTATGGGATTATCACAATTAACCGAACTTAACCCACTGCAAGATGTGCCAATGGACGTGGAGCCTCAAAATGATGCCTTCGACGATAGCAAAGTCGTTAAGACTGACACCAACAACGAGAGCAACAATAACAAAAAAGATAACGATGACGGCGACCACGATGATGATAATGATCTTTTTGGCGACAGTTCTGATTCTGAAATGGCTCCCCCTGCTATACTACAACCAGAAAATGCTCCAGTGCACTCTTCCGAGCTGCTATCACTCCCACAGTCATCTATTGCTGGAACTGGTCGAACTACGGAACCTACAGCAGAGCCAGCTCTAGAAACAGTTAAAGAAACTAACAAAGATGGTGCCTTCACCTCACTGTCACCATTGACAGTGAAAAATGAAGCCGCAGAAGCTGCGGCGCTGTCACCACAAGCGCCACAGTCACCACGAGAACAGTCTCATTCATCAGAACCAGCAAATGCTGGTGGAATGACTACATTTCCAGGGCAAACTTTTGTTGATATTCCGAGAGATCAGATGATAACTACTCGGGTGGAAACACCTTCTTCTTATATTGACCCTGGAGCTCCGCTTCCTATTGCTCCTACTCCCATAATTCCTCAACATCAACAACACCAACACCAACACCAACACCAACACCAACACCAACACCAACACCAACACCAACACCAACAACAACAGCAGCAGCAACAACAGCCACAGCTACAGCAACAACAACAACAGCAGAATTCTGCCTCTGGATCTGGATTGCAACCTCAAGGTACACCGGGACCTTTGAAGTTTAAATATGGAAATTACCAACAACTGCAGCATCCGCAAAGGCATCAACAGAGCTGGAAGGAGCAGAGAAACACAAGACTGAATTCGGAATATTTCATGAACGAAGAAGGGTATGCATTTTCGCCTCTTGTGTTTAATCCGATGATCAAGAGCAATATCGACACAAAATATGGAAAAGGTGGTAAATTCTATGTGTCTCAGGATGTATCCGGTGACCAAGAACCTCACAAGATTAAGCGTCTTCGAGAAACTAGTGTTGTTAATGATACTCCATTGCTTTTACTGAGTGGGAAGCCTATGGAAGTTGATAATGGAGGTGAATCTGAAGCCATTGGAACGATGAAGGATGAAGAAGAGCGAGTATTAGGGGATAAAAACACTGCAGAAGGTGATAACAGCGAGAAGGAGGATGAACAAGAGCAGGAAGAAGAAGAAGAGGAAGAAGAGGAGGAAGAAGAAGAAGAAGAAGATGAGGAAAGTGATGAAGATGCGGATTCTATGGATCTCGATACATCTCCATTAAAACTAAACATGACAGAAAATTTTACAGTGAAAGGGCCAGAACCAGGTGTTTCAGGAAGTCACAATGAACTCAGTCAGGTAATGTCAACAGTTCCTACAACGACGGCAATGCCTCAATTGAGCATCTTTTCCCCGATGTCTGCAGGTGGAGGAAGACCAGGAGATGCAAAAGCGGAGTCACCGTTTGGATTAAATCTCATGGGCGATTTGCAGGCAAGATCGCTTTCTCCGCCAGCTCCTGGTGAAGGCAAGACGGAAGAAGAAACAACAGCAGCAGATAAGGAGGAGAATGACGAAAAGACAAAAGCATCGGGGAATATGATGGGTGAATCTTCAAACTGTCTTCCTTTAATTCTCCGCAGCATCAATATATTAACTATTCCTCTGCGGTTCTTAGTGAGCCATTTGCCTGGAGCATGGGAGGATATGCATATGGCGTCTGGGTTTGACATTGATGCCGAGGAACACGATGATTTTGATTATCACAAAACCGGGGAGCTTTCTGTTGATTTGAGAAACCTTGATGAGTTTTTACGATGGGTAGGGATGAATCTTGTTTCTGATATGGGCCAATTTAACCACCATAAGAAGATGAGAATGGTTTTGCCCGAGGAAATGGCAGACGAAGAGGAGGAAGAGAAAAAGGAAGAGCAAGAAGAAGAGAAAATCGATGGGGAAATTGACAATGCTACATTTAAGGATTTCAAAACAGTGTTCCCATTGAGTTACAGAGTACATCTCAAAGAGCTCTTGAATGAGCCAGACTTTAAATGCGGAGAAAACGATCAGACTGAAGTACAGAAGCAGATGAATTTTCTCGATAACGTTGATGAGGAGTCACGGAGTCTTCAAGAGACATATTGGGATTCGCTTGATGCGGATAATGAAACCAACAAGGCCAATTTTGCCGCCTATCGTGAGCTTCTCAGCAGCGAGGAAAACAGCAATAACAACAATGGCAATGGCGAAAATGGCGGGTTGTTCTTGTTGAAGGATGTTAAGGCCAAGGTTCTGAAACAGAGGGAGACGATTAACTTGAATTATGTCGGATTGAGGTTCTGGAAGCACTTGAATTTCTCGCCTTTGAGTGGCCCCAAAAACTTCCAGGTACTTCTCATTTCAGAAACCAGCTCCGAAGTGGACGATAGCTCTGTTTTTGATGGTGGCAATCTCTCGTTTCTTGGAATGCTCAAAAATAACTATAAGGAAAACCACCTCGGAAACATGAAGAAGCTCCGGTTGCAGACATCAGATAGTCGACCAGATCTTGTGGAAATCTCAGACGGCCTTCTTCTTGTGGAGAAAAGCCCCACACAAAGATCTCACGTGGAGTTTTACCGGAGAATCAACAGGCGACTTAAGAGCTTGGCAGAACTCATTAAACTCGATATCATTAACAAAACTAACCGATACGAGTTCGATAAGCCCCTTCTTTTGCTTTTCATTAACCTCGATGAAAGCATCAACTCGGCAGTGCAAATCAGCAAACTTTGCCGCAATTTCAAGCTCTACTTACAGTACCATCAACTACCGTTGGTTGATGTGTTCTCGCACGTGATCTCTGGAAAGGATTTAATGAAGCAATCGCTGCATATGAGGCGATTACGTTACTTATGTGGGACTCGGTTGTCGAAGTTATCCATGACTTTGTATAACAAGTGCCCCACAAGCCACACAGCCAAGACCAAGCGAGCTGTGGGCAAGACTCTCGGGAAAACGCTGGCGAAGCAAGCAGATCCTCCAAAACTTTGCACGAATTTAGTAAAGGAGCCTCCAAAAAATATTGATTTTAAGCTTATGAGCAAGATCACGAGGGGGTACGGGTCAGCATTTGACGATGATATGTTTCTTCACGTGGCTTGCGAGCGGTCAATTGATCGAAAATGGATGTCTGCAGCGTGGTCGGATCCACACGGAGCTGTGACCAAGACTAAGACATGGTACTGCGGTGGACAAAATGGAGAGAATGCTCATGATTTAGGATTCATCATTAATGAGATTTGGGAGGTTTCTGATCATTTATTTAAGGTATTATGTGAAGAATCAGCACAAAGAGCATGTGGAACAGGATCAAAGAAGTTTCTTGTGCTTACTAGAGTGAATTCTATTTTACCTGATGATGAGCTTGTGTTTTGGAAGCGTCTCACTTCTAGGAATAAGGAGGTTTCGCTTATTGTTGTGCTGGCAAGTCGAGTTCCCAAGCGACTTTTTAGCAGCCATGGTGGCGACAGGAACAAAAACAGGACAGCAGAGAATCCTGGCACCAATGAAGGTAGCGAATCAACCGATGTCGTTGGAGGGAAACTGTTCCCTTCTCCAGAAAATGGCATTAGCAATGTCACAAGTTCTTCAGTTAATAATGGTGGAGATAACAATGGCAACAATAACAGCAGCGTTGGAGGAGGAGGAGGAGGAGGAGGAAATAATACAGGAGGACCAAAAACTACAGCTAGCGTGGGATCGAGTAATTCATCGCCAAACGGCATGAATATGATGACTTCACCTATGAATCTGAGTATGTTTAACTTTCATTCTCCACAACAATTCATTAATGTTCCAGGAAACTTCCTTTCACCACTGGAAGGAGCAATTGGAGGAGTCACTGGAGGAACCAATGAAATGGCAGAATCAGACTTTATTCTTCATGATAAGAGTCTTGAAATCTACGGAGTATTGCCCAAAACTACACTTCCATTTTTTAGTTCCCCTACGAGAATGGGCATGAAAGTGGGGTTTCTAATGAAGGAAGTGGGTGCAATGGCTTCTGTAAAAGCTGAAGAAGATACAGAAAAGTCAAAGTCTGCAAAATATGCAGATAATACTGAGCAATCAGAGCAGTCAGAACAAGCAGAGGTCGAAGATAACAAGTTCTTCGTGGTGGAATTGTCGTTGCTTAGTTGTTCTGCATATTGGGACCCCGAGGCACTTATGAAGATTCTTTTAAATCAGTACAAAAAACTCATTGTACTTAATCGAGTTCTTGGAATTATTGACGATGAAGATGAAAGTTTGGAAAGCAAAATGCGTGGAATTGTTCCATGGAATATTAATGCTGTGGGTAAGTGTCTTGATTATTTGGTTCATGTGTATGTTGATGGTGAGGATATATGAGCAGCTTTCAAGCTGCGAAAGGAGTGTCCAGATGCAAAGTATTAGAAATTGAATTAGTAGTTCTCTTCTTTCGTTCTTTCTGCTTTCGTCTTTAGTTCTCTATAGCCAAGGACAATATGGTGCACGGGTGTAGACGCGGTAGCGCGTTGTTTTTAAAGTAATCATATCATGTAAAGAATTATCCGTTTCTATAATTATCTACAGAATGGAGACCGAAGGAACACAGGAACTCGTTAATAAATATCTCAATGGTAATGGATCGCGATACCTGGTTGGATCAATATCCGATGATGAATTTGAAGTTGATCCCTTATCAACAAAATTATCCATGGAACCATCAATACCTATCAATATGAGTCCGTTAAAATCACATTATGAAAATCTTCGAGGAAGTCCTATTAAAAATCAAACACGGGTTCGAAGCAGATCTCCTAAGAAGAGAGGAGGTTTGCAACGGGATCTTGATCTCTCTTTAGATGAATTTGATCTCAACGAAGATTTGGAGCCCGATTCCCATTATACATATATGCCAAGTACAAAGTATAGTTCTTTGATGACTACGTCGGCAGTCAAACTCCGAAAGCTTTTGACGGAGGAACAGAATAAAAATAAGCATTTAAGTGGGAGAATTAAGGAGCTTGAGAACACCAGCTCAAGGGTTCAAGCATTGGAAGGTGATTTAGCATTGATAAAGAAAGAATTGCACGTGGTTAAGCAAGAGAGAGATGAGTTGCAGCGGAAGTATGATCATTTGCAAGGAACTTCACAAGAAGGCAGGCTACGAAAAGAGAATCAGTTGCTTCGAGAAAAGCTCATTAAATATAAGAAATTATGGGAAGAGGCACAGACCAAGAAACGAAGAGGTCCTCATACAGACAGAAGTGTGGAGGGAGGAACAAATATGGAGAAGGAGGAGATTAAAGAAGAGTCACGTGGGGAGTCAAGGGAGGGTTCACGTGGAGATCTGCGTGGAGATATACGGGGAGATATGCGGGGAGGTTCACTGGGAGGACAGACCGAGAAGACTGACGCAGGTAGTCGGCCGGGAAGTGAAGATAGCAATGGTATGGTGCAGATCTCTCTTGAGACACTTGCCCGAATTCTCCAAAGTGGAGTGGAGAGGGCACGTGATACAAAAGATTTCCCTAGAGTGGATAATGTGGAGCAAGAAAGCGATGATAAAGAGGATAATAGCTATAGTGAAGAGAAAGAAGGTGATGAGGAGTTGAGACGACTTGTGAGGCTTTTTCATAGATTAAGTCGGGAAGATGCAGATGATAGAGAAAGCAAAGGCAAAAAATTCAAAGAGAAAGAAAGAGAGACAGATTGGAGGTGCAAAATAAGCGAGGAGCAGGCACGACAAATGGCGCATGTGAGTGAAGTTGTTGATCAGATGGCGCAGGATTTGAAAGAAGTTTGGAAAACACGGGGAGTACTGATTGAAGACAAAGAGAAACACGAAATTTACAAGGATAAAGAAAAGAGTGAATGCAGTGCATGCACGAGTGCGGCTAGTCGAAGAAGCAGTCCACCAGATACGGCGTGGGGGGATAAAACCAGGGAACTCATGGGACGATATCAATGGAATCGCACGGTTTAAAGGAATATAAGAGGAAGGAAAAAAGAAAAAAGAAAAAAGAAAAAAGAAAAAAAAAGAAAAAAAAAATAATATATATATATACATATATATATATATGAAAAAGGAAAATTATCCAAAGAAAGAACATAAAAAATACGTATTTTTCGGAGGAGATGCCGGAACAGGAAGGAAGAAAATATAAAAAAAATCGGTGAATTGTTGTTCGTTTTCCTGCGCCACGGGCGCGGCGCGAGCCACGGTTGAAAGAAGCGGCGTGGGGCTTAAAAGTGATTAAAATGGAAGGAAGGTAAATGCACAGAAAAGGAAAGGATCTTCGCAAACATGAGTTGAAATGAATCTTATTATAATTTGATGATTTGAAAATTTGTATTTTGGTAATTGCTTTTATTATTGTGTTGTTTATTGTGTTATTTATTGTGTTGTTTATTGGTGTTGTGTATTGGCGTTACTTATTGTTGTGTTAAAATTTTTTTTTTTTTTTTTTTTTTTTTTCATTTTTTTGGTGATGAGAACTGTTTACTATACGCCCTTTTTAGGAGTGATAACGGTTGGACACGCGATGCGCCAACGCAATAAACCAGGAAGCAAGGACAAAAAAGACTGAGTTACTCGCAACAACGAAAAAGAAAATATTGCTGTGTGGTACCAAA
>JAJMHH010000059.1:0-13954 GCA_030582955.1 Osmozyma tolerans
AAAAAAAAAAAAAAAAAAAAAAAAAAAAAAAGCACCAGCTTGCACAGCCTCGATTTCGCAGCCGTACAATATAAGGATGCGACGTACTTCTGGGGCTGAATACGGTAATCATATGACGTACAAAAGTAAGAAATACTAATAACAAGAAAAAGAAAAAGAAATCAACATAACAAATAAAAAGACAAATCAAAAAAAAAAATCAAAATTCCAATATAAAAATCCTAACTCAGCCTCTCCTCGTGTCCCTCGGCTTCTTGGCCTATGCCTGACACTACAGTCACTCGGATATCCTTTTTTTTCTTTTAATTTTTTTAATTTTTTCTTGCGGGGGCCCGCGCAGGATTCGACCCTTTCGGTACACCTGAAATGAGATTCCCTTCTATGAACTACTGCGCTCAGAATCGGCCGTTTCATCCGCCATCATCCGAGCACGTGACTAGATCATCCCTCAATGACCAGTGACCAATCACCAAATAAGCAAGTCACCACATGACTAGGTTTACCTTGCACAGCCCAAGTAATCATTTCTTTATTTTCGTAACAGTTCACCATTTTGAAACTTTCCATCTTCTCACACCTTATCACTTTTTTGCCAAGCCTTTTGCGGCCTGCCGCAGCGCCCATGCTTCACGCGCAACAAGCTATTGTATCCGCCCTGCTAATGCTATTGTCCATAGCTTTTAACCGCCATTGTAATGTAAACTCTCCTTCCACTGTAGCGACGACCGCAAAATCTCTGGGCTTCCTGTCACTATCAATGATGTTTTTGTTTCCTGCACCCGTCATTCTCTTTACTATCCTAATTCCTTCCTTATCCTGTCCTCTATCCTCTGATTATCCTCTACTATGTATCCTTCACGTGTCCATGCCAAGGAAAGGACAAACCATTGCCATTTTACCGCCTTAATTTTACCATTTCCAAATTACCCGTGTTTGTCTCACATAGCCTCTATTTCTCTGCCCCAATTTATGTCCATTTGCTCTCTAATTTCTACTCCTCTTCTCTTCTCCTCTTCTCTTTTCCCATTCCATTCTTCCCTGTCGCTTCCATCTATCCTGCATGCGGAACTGTGGCTCTACTCATCCGTCTACCGCTGCTCGGACTCCCTGCGGAATCTAAGACGCGCCCATGGACCCTCTGCACGTGCCGCGCACGTGATCACATTCCAGAATCATCCCTTTTTCAACTGTTCGTCCGCTCTAGAGCCGGGAGATTCGATACCAAAACGCGCTCTCCTTAAATTGATCGTGTTAAGCATCCTCGTTCCCTTTCACACGCAGTCCAATTGGAATGTGGCGTTTGAACACCGTTGTGGCTTTCTCGTCAATCCCCTTGTTCGCAGAAAAAATCCGCCCTCGAAATGTCTTGTATGCACACCTCCGATGAAGACGCCATCGTTTTGAGACACTTTTTCCTCCCTTGCTGACATATATTTCCTTCTTCCTCCTTTCTTCCTTTATTTCGCTACTCCCCCGCTCTTTTCTTATAATGACCGTCGACTCCACGTCCAACTATGGCTTTGGCACTAACGCCATCCACGCCGGCGCTCCCGTTGACCCAAACACCGGCGCCGTTATTGAGCCCATCTCCCTTTCTACCACATTCGCCCAAAGCGAGCCTTCCAAGCCAATTGGCCCTTACGATTACTCCAGGTCTGGAAACCCCAACAGAGATAACTTTGAGGCCGCCATCGCCACCTTGGAGAAGGCAAAGTTCGCCGTCGCCTTGTCTTCTGGTTCCGCAGTCACTTCCATGATCCTCCAGTCTCTTCCCGTGGGCTCTCACGTGGTCTCTGGCTCTGATGTGTACGGTGGTACCCACCGTTACTTTACTAAGGTCGCCAACACCCACGGCGTCGACACCCAATTTGTCCAGAACTTGGCTACTGACTTGAAGTCCGCCTTGCGCGACAACACCGAGTTGGTGTGGCTCGAAACTCCTTCCAACCCAACTTTGTCTGTCACTGACATCAGCGAGGTTGCCTCTATCGTTAAGGATTTCAACTCTGCCAAGGGCAAGTCAGTCAAGTTGGTCGTCGACAACACCTTCTTGTCCCCATACATCTCTAACCCCTTGGTCCACGGCGCTGATATTGTCGTGCACTCCATTACCAAGTACATCAACGGTCACTCTGACGTTGTGGGCGGTGTCTTGGCCACCAACAATGCTGAGTTGAACGACAAGTTCCGTTTCTTGCAGAACGCCATTGGCTCTGTGCCATCTCCATTTGACTCTTGGTTGGCCCACAGAGGTCTTAAGACCTTGCACTTGAGAGCCAGACAAGCATCATACTCGGCCTCCAAGATCGCTGAGTACTTGAGCACACACGATTCCGTCTCTCTTGTGAACTACCCAGGTTTGAAGTCCCACGCCAACCACGGCGTTGTCCAAAAGCAACACAGAGATGGTCTTGGCGGTGGTATGATCTCTTTTAGAATTAAGGGTGGTGCTCACGCGGCTTCCGTGTTCACTTCTTCCACCAAATTGTTCACTCTTGCTGAGTCTTTGGGTGGTATTGAGTCCTTAATTGAGGTTCCTGCCATCATGACTCACGGTGGTATCCCTAAAGCCGAGAGAGAGGCTTACGGTGTTTTTGATGACTTGATCAGAGTGTCTGTTGGTATTGAGGAGACTGACGACTTGTTGGCCGACATCCAGCAAGCTTTGGAGAAGATCAACGCTTAAGAAGGGCAAGGAAAACTACACACACCTGGGAAAATTTTTTTGCTGGATTTGCTTATCCGGCGTTATAGACTTAATATAGGCAAACGTTTGTACTAGTTTAAGATGCAGCACGTGATGCTCTGAACGTGATCAGGGACACGTGTGGGGCTTGTGGATTAGTTCACGTGACTTGGCGCGGTGGACCAATCACCGTCGCGTGAATAATCCAATTTAGTACCCGCGTGTACACAGTGACGGTGATGGAGCAGAGCAGGCCAATTTAGCGAAGGCAAGCCAAAGAAGAGACTAAGTGAGGACTAGTAACAAACGAGTAGCGGCTGATATAGAGTTAGATATGCAGCTAAACGTGGGGATAGTAATCAAAATAGTGATTGCGAAAAGTCTTCTGCAGGTCGTGCCCATCAAAATTGATTTCAGCCAATGACAGATGAGTCTTTTCAATATGAGCGTTCTGTATGTTCTCGCGTACAGTAGTGAAAAAGTGATGCAAAACAAAAGAAGCAAAAATGTAGCCCAAAATTAGGGAGAAAATTAACAAAATAAAAAAAAAAATATATTAAGGTAGTGGTCAAAAATGTAGGAATCTTATGTTAGAGTGAGAAATACCCGCAGATACGGCTTCATTTTTTGGTAAGGACATTTTGGAAAAGGTTTTACAAGAATTACAATCCATTGAAACTTCTTTCATTGGATACTTTTTCAATTCAGCAATTATCAATTAAGAACATTTATAAAAGTCAAAAAACTCCGTTTTAGATTGTTTGAATATATTGTAGTTAATATTATTTGTTTTCATTTTCATCATTCCTTTTTTTTTTTTTTTTTTTTTTTTTTTTTTTTTTTTTTTTTTTTTTTTTTTTTTTTTTTTTTCTTTTTTTTTTTTTTTTTTTTTTTTTTTTTTCTCCCGGATACTTTTCTCACCTTCAACTACCATCATCAACAACAAACCTATTCAGCATGTTCAAATCAGCATCCAGAATAGCCACATCTAATGTGACAAAGGTTTCTGTCGCTGGTGCTGGTGCCGTTGCTTCGTACGTGTTGTACAAAGATTCGGTGACCGCCAACGCCATGACAGCAGCTGAACATGGATTGCATCCACCAGCATTCGACTGGCCACACAGCGGAATGTTCTCCACGTTCGACCACGCCTCCATCAGAAGAGGATTCCAGGTGTACAGAGAAGTGTGCGCCGCTTGCCACTCATTGGACAGAATCGCATGGAGAAACTTGGTTGGCGTCTCCCACACTACCTCTGAAGCTAAGGCCTTCGCTGAGGAATGTGAGTACGACGACGAACCAGATGACGAGGGTAACCCTCGTAAGAGACCAGGTAAGTTGGCCGACTACATCCCAGGCCCTTACCCTAACGAACAAGCCGCTAGAGCCGGTAACCAAGGTGCTTTGCCTCCTGACTTGTCCCTTATCGTCAAAGCCAGACACGGTGGCTGTGACTACATCTTCTCCCTTTTGACCGGGTACCCAGAGGAGCCACCAGCTGGTGTGGCGTTGCCTCCCGGATCTAACTACAACCCTTACTTCCCTGGTGGTGCCATTGCTATGGGTAGAGTGTTGTTCGACGACTTGGTTGAGTACGAGGACGGTACTCCAGCCACCACATCGCAAATGGCTAAGGACGTTGTTACATTCTTGAACTGGGCTTCTGAGCCGGAGCATGACGAGAGAAAGAAGTGGGGTCTTAAGGCTCTCATCATCACCTCCTCGCTTTACTTGTTATCCGTGTGGGTTAAGAAGTTCAAGTGGCAACCAGTCAAGAACAGAAAGATCACCTTCACCCCACCAAAGAAGCGTTAATCCGCCGACTGTTTCCGCCGTGCATGTAAAAAGTAGATTCCATACATCGCAATGTATACTTTTATTACTTGACTACCCCTACTTGTATAATCCGCGGTGGTTTTGCAATCTGCCTCACAAGCCTACGTTTCCCGCGCTCTGCCGGCCAATGGCCTGACTATGGACTTTTTTGCTTGTCTCCCACTGGCTGCGCGCGCCCTGTTGCCATTGGCCAATCACTCCTCCACAATATCATTTCTATAATCTACCAAATACTGTACTACATTCAATAACTACACTACAAATCCATGTCTATATTGTATCCACTTTCACCACTTTTTTCAATCCACCGATCTGGATAAACATAAATCTTATAAATGGGTCTTTGTATAATTATATATAATTATATATATATATTTGTATTTATTCACGCTATATCATCTAGCAATTATTCTATGTCTTGCATTATTCTCTAGTCGGTGTTTATATGTATATTTTGCAGCAAAGGCCTCGCGAAATGTTTTTCCTTTTTTTGTAGGTTTATTCTTTTGCTCACTTGAGTTATCCTGTAGCAATAACTGCTTCTTTGTTTATCGCGCCAAACCGCCTTTTTCAGATGCCCAGACTACAAACATTTGGCAAAATAGCAGCTATTGTGTAAATGGTGTATTTAAAAAAAAAAAAAAAAAAAAAAAATCTTGAATTCCTTTCTCCGCCGCAATCATCAAACTTTTGGTTATAATCTTTTAATACTCTTAACTATCAATTCTCTTTTCGGAAACCTCATCATTTGCGCAAGATCATCTTGTAAATGAAATTTCACCTTCTTTTTCTAATGTACTAAGTTGCACGCGATACTATTTCTCGCCGGAGTGGCTCCTCCTGAGCGAATTCCCCGCCAGTGCGCCGGCGAACCCGGACGAGTATTCTCAATTTTTTCCAAATTTGCTACTGCATATAGTTGCTTTTTCGCCGAGGATGCATGAGCTCCCGGCGTGCTCTCCTATTTTTCTCGCCTTACCCTCACTTTTTGGGCAACCTTTCGCCGAACTCGTGCATATCGCTTTCCGCTCAAATCTCCCTCATAAACACCACCCCCTGCCGTCGCGAGATTTTTTTTTTTTTTTTTTTTTTTTTTTTTTTTTTTTTTTTTTTTTTTTTTTTTTTTTTTTTTTTTGTCCTATTTTCTTCATCTCATAATACTACTCTACACCGACTAATCTCCTTCGCTACAATTCCTCCCTAATCTTCAATCCATAGTTTCTCCACTGTCCTTCACTACTTATATAATACCCGCCGTCATCCGCAATGTCGCCAGTAAAGCCGACGGATACCCAGTCCACCCACAACTCCCTCGATCACTTACTACGGTCTTCCTCGGGGAAGAAGGCCGCCGATTTCAATCAAGATGAGGAATCAACTTCCACATTCGTTGGTTCAACTCCCCCTTCAGATACCGTTGCCGAGGAAAATACTGCTCCAACGAAAATGGTGTTGATCCTCACGGTGGCATCATCCATATCCGGATTCATGTTCGGTTACGATACCGGTTATATTTCCGCCGCTTTGGTTCAAATAAAAACTGACTTGTCCAATAAGATTCTCACCAGCGGTGAAAAAGAATTCATCACCTCCGCCACCTCCCTTGGCGCCTTGATAGGTGCCGTGATCGGTGGTGTGTTGGCCAACATAATCGGTAGAAAAACCGTTCTTCTCACTTCGAACGTCATTTTTGTCGTCGGCACTATCATCCAGTTATGTGCTCATGCCGTGTGGACTATGATCGCTGGTAGATTCGTCCTAGGTATCGGTGTTGGTGTTGCATCCCTTATTGCCCCTCTCATGCTAAGCGAGTTGGCTCCTTCAAAGTATAGAGGTCGTCTCATTGTCACAAACTGCATATTCATCACTGGTGGCCAGCTCGTCGCCTACTTCATCAACTGGGGCCTTGAGCATGTTGCCCACGGATGGCGTGTTTCTGTGGGGCTTTGTATGGTGCCTGCGGTACTTCAGTCGGGGCTTTTTCTTTTCCTTCCCGACACTCCTCGTTTTTATGTCATTAAGGGAAAGTACGACAAGGCAAAACAGGTGCTTATGAAGATCAATTCTCATTCAAATGAGGCCTACAGCGAGGCCATTCTTCAAGACATGATTCTGTCGAACTCTTCCATTACTGGTGACCCAATGAGACAAATCTTTAAGTCTATTAAGGTGATTCATACGAACCCAGCTAACCTCCGTGCCTTGATTCTTGCTTGTGGCTTACAAGGAATCCAACAGTTCACAGGTTTCAATTCCTTGATGTATTTCAGTGCTACCATTTTTGAAACGATTGGCTTCGATAACTCTACTGCTGTTTCCATCATTATAGCCGGTACGAACTTTGTCTTTACTATTGTCGCTGTGTGCATCATTGATAGAGTGGGCCGTCGTCGGATCTTACTTTTCGCCATCCCTGGTATGTGTATTGCCTTGATTGTGTGTTCTATTGCCTTCCATTTCCTCAATGTGAACTTCAAGAGTGCTAATGATGTCGAAGTGCAAACACGTGGCATTTCAGGCTGGGGTATCGTTGTCATCATTGGCATGGTTGGCTACGTGGCATCATACGCGGTGGGCATTGGTAACAGTGCATGGACAGGTGTGGAGCTCTTCTCTGACGTGAATGTCAGATCTGTTGGTGGTATGTTCGCTACTGCCACCAACTGGGCGGGCTCTTTAGTCATTGCATCGACATTTTTAACCATGTTGCAGCATATCACCCCTACGGGAACTTTTGCATTTTTTGCCTGCCTTTGCTTTGTTTCATTCTTGTTTGTGTTCTTCTTGCTCCCCGAGGTAGCTGGGTTGGAGTTGGAGGAGACAACAGAACTTCTACAGGGCGGATTTAACGTCAAGGAGGCAAACAGGATTTCCCGTGAGAGGAAAAAGGTTTCCAAATACGTTGGACAGGACCATTAGCATAATAAGAGCATAATTTTTTTACAGATAAAATTCATCATGTAAAGTCATCAGAACACAGGATAGATAGGCACTACTGATCAATAGTGACTAAAATGGTAGTGCGCGTCACAAACGATCATTAGAGCCCGTTTGCAGCATCAACTACTTCAACTCGGTAATGAAGACTCCTGTCAGACACAAGAGACATGTGCAACCCATCAACAAGTTCCAGACGATGGGACACCTCCACGACTTTGAGGTGATCAAGAAAATTGGCCAGGGTACATTTGGTGTAGTCCAGAAAGCCCGAGATAAGAAAAGCAACGAGGTGGTGGCATTGAAACAGTTAATCAACCATTCAGCAAAAGAAGGATTCCCCATCACTGCTATGAGAGAAATAACCATTCTCAAGGCACTTGATCATGAAAATGTTTTGAAGATCACAGGCATGATTTATGAGGACGCACAACCGCCACTGGCAGATAATGCAGTCCGACAGCGGGGCTGTTTCTACACCATTAGTCCCTACATGAGCTTGGATCTAGTGGGATTGCTAGAAAACCCTCAAACTACGCTAACCGAGGCAATAATCAAGTGTATAATGCTTCAGTTACTCAAGGGTATTGATTACATCCATCAGCTGCACTATCTACACCGAGATGTGAAGGCAGCCAACATCTTGATAGATCCACATGGGGTGGTTAAAATTGCCGATTTCGGGCTTGCAAGGCTATACCATGGGAAAACTCCTCGAAGAGGACTAGGACCTGGAGGTGGTGAACGGAATTACACAGCACTTGTTGTGACTCGGTGGTACAGAGCCCCGGAGCTTCTCCTAGGGGAGCGGAAATACACTACCGCAGTGGACATGTGGGGAGTTGGGTGTGTGTTTGGGGAACTTTTCTTCAAGAAGCCAATATTGGTTGGAGGATCTGACCTGGCGCAAGCGCAATTGATCTTTGATTTGGTCGGGCCGCCTACCCGAGAAACGTGGCCTGGAGCATCACTTCTTCCGAATAAGTCCGACATGAACATAGGTCTCACATGCAAGAGGAGTCTTGAATCAAAGTTTGGGCCAATGATGGGAGAAGTGGGTGTCAAGTTGATGAGTCATATGTTGACGCTAGATCCTGCCCGAAGGTTTACAGCAGAGGATGCTATGGAGCATGAATATTTCAAGGTAGACCCCAAACCTCTCAGGCCTGATGAGTTGCCTGTGTTCGAGGAGTCACATGAAATTGACCGTGAGCGGTTCAAGAGACAGCGAACTGAAAGTGCTCCTCCAGAGACAAAGAAACCGAGAATCAACTATTAATGATCCTGCCTACTGCATCAAGAGTTCATGTATCAAGAGTTCATGGAATCAAAATGTCACGTGGGCAAAATGAAAACGAAAACTAAGCGCGTTGTGGTGGCACTTCTGTGCAAGGTAGAGTGCGCGAGTCTGAGCTAAAGCAATAAGCCGTGAATTCTATCTCAAGCCTCCGCATTGAAACGTTCCATTTTTAATGATAGAGTAGTGGACTGCACAAAGTACAGACGCCATACAATAAGTTTGGATTTTACTACAGACGATGTAACAAAATTTTGGTGGCGAATGAATAGATAACTATACCAAACAAAAGGCTGGCCAGAACTCACTTTAATTGCCGAGAAATTGGACATTTACAGATGGTAGATTGTTTAGATAAGGGGCAGTGGCAAAACCGAGGGTGGTTATATGTAGGATACCGCCGTATGCTCGGATGGGACCATGGAAGCGGGGCCGAGAGGGACCGAAATGTTTTCTTTTTTTTTTTTTACCATGACCGCATGGACGCGGCATAAGAAGGTATATTAAAGATGTTAGGTGCCCAGATTTTTCTTTTCAATGTATACTGCATTACTTACTTTTTACATCGCAAATCTTTGATTAATCATGGCTCTGTCTCTAGAAGACTATTTTTCCGTGCAAGTATTCTTTATCGTGCTTAGGGAGACGATAGAATCAGCCATTATCATCTCGGTGCTACTAGCCTTTGTGAGCAAGACGTTTCTGAAAGATAGTACCACCAATGACAGCAATCAAGACAATGATGGCGCCGATCAAGATACCCTTGCCAATGAACAGGAAATATCGCGGCTCAAATTCCAGATCTGGGTTGGAGGACTTGCTGGATTCGTCGCATGTCTCGTTGTTGGTGCTGTGATTCTTGTGGTGTTCTACTTGTTGGGCAAAGACTTGTGGGCGTCCACAGAACATTATTGGGAGGGTATTTTCTCTGTATTGGCGAGTGTGATTATCTCTGCTATGGGAATCAAGATTCTTCGCGTGAATCAATTGCAAAAAAAGTGGAGACACAAGTTGGGGTCGATTATCAATAGATCTCCTAGCTACGTGGATCCTGATGCCGCAGGGAAGACCCCGGGTGGCGGTGCATTCTCGGAGAAGTACGCCATGTTCACATTACCATTCGTCACCACTTTAAGAGAGGGTCTCGAGGCCATTGTCTTTATTGGTGGCATTGGCATCAATGAGAACACCACGGTGGCGTCGATTGTCAACTCCGCAGTCCTTGCTATTGCCATTGGCTCCACATGTGGCGTTGTGCTCTACAAATCTGGTAACACGTTGTCCTTGCAGTGGTTCCTCATCATCTCGCTGTGTTTCTTGTATCTTGTTGCGGCAGGACTCTTCTCCAAAGGCGTGTGGAATTTTGAGCTCCAGAGCTTCATTGACAAATGCGGTGGTTTGGATGTCAGCGAGACCGGCGATGGACCAGGATCATACGATATCACCCACAGTGTATGGCACGTCAACTGCTGCAACGGAGAAATGCCGCAGGATGGGGTGTTTTGGATGCTCTTCACTGCCATTTTCGGCTGGACAAATTCTGCCACCTATAGCAGTGTGGGGAGCTACTTGTTCTACTGGCTTGTCATCAGCCTTGTGTTTAACTGCTTGCTCTACGAGGACAAGCATGGGAAGTTACCATTGATTCCAGTGAAGTGGCAGCAGAAGCGTATTCGGAAGAGGTCTTACTTTCTCGTCAACCAGGGAACATCATCGCGCATTAGTGCCGATTCCGTCGACTCCACGACGGCCCTTACGGGTGGGCAAGCGGGAGAAGAACACTGAGTACAATCATGACGCATTATCTATAAAAACCGAAAAGTACAAGCTTCAATAAATGAAGGCAACACTGAGTCCGATCTGAAACCACTTACTCAGATCTGTAAGTAGCTTCAACAACATGAGGATCTAAGGGAACATTCACTGAAGAAGAAAATCTAGTCAAACATTTGGTCAACTGAAGAACCAAGGTACACCTTCAATGTCTTTCTAGTGGCAGGAAGTATCCGTGCCTTGACCTTTGGATCCTCTTTGCCATTCTGGCTGAGTCTATCATAAGCCTGGAATCTGTGGCATCCACCAAAAGCAAAGTAGTAACTCTTGCCTTGTTCCCTAACCAAAAATACATCAATTGGAGGGAGTTCACCTGGCGTGATGTCTTCGAGCTGACAAGTTGCTGAGGCCATTGGGTTTCCGCCAAGCGTTGACACCATTGCATCGATTTTCTGGTAATCGAGAACTGGAGGAATTGGCCTTTTAATTTGGCTGAGTGGGACGTATTCTTCTTTGAGATTAGATGATTGAAGCGACATTGTTGGTTACTTAGGTATCCAGAGATGTGGCGGATGTTGCTACGATATATATATACTTGTAATGATTACTAGCAAACATTGAACTAGACTGATCCGCTAAGTGTGTGCAGGATAGGATTAATAATAGAAGAAATATGACATTTGATGAGATCTTTATATGGATTGGGTTGATATAGGCATTTGGTTTAATTACAAGGTTGGCAGCTGTAGCTCTAAAATCAATTTGAAGGCACTTGTGAAAATTTTGTTCATTGTATAGGAATGTAACGTGCAACGCGTGTTTGTTGGCCACGGTTAATACTAGATGCGCTCTCTTGATTATCAAGATAATCGTCCGAGTCGGGATTGTGCACGTGATGGAAAATTTTCTTCAACGTGCTTGTCCAACCGATGTTCATATGCAGGAAATACCCTCGGTTTTCCCTGTGTGCAATATAGATCAAGCAGATAAACGACCGATCCCAGTTCGTGCCTGATTCTTAATTCTGCCGCACTTCCCATTGCTTTACCCCCTTGGCTCAGGAGTATTTATAAGGGACTGCTCCTTTCCTAATTTTAAAATTTTTTTGCTTTCTTTTTTTTCGAAGTTATATCTTTTCGGTTTGTGTCAACAATAATATTCCACATGTGGCCGCTTTTATTAGTGGGAGCGGCGTTGGTTCTACCCTACGGGATAAAGAACCAAGTCCATATGAAAATCAGATTGATAGCATTAGCAATGTGGGTTTGCGTGGTATTTATCGTTGCAATGCCCCAAAAAGCAGTAAAAAGTGCTCCCTTCAACAAATATGCCGATTCCGAGATCGCCTTCTTTAGTTGCAGCTCACATGTTCGTCCAGTTCATTTTTGCGATGCCGGAGACTCTAATATGGATCTCTTTGCCTTTCTGGAGCTCTGCATGTGCACGAATATCAACTCTATGGCCACCGTGGCCCACTGCTATTATACAGCATACCCACAATTGGCGGAGTCGTTCGTGGACAGATGCAATAAAAACCACAACGTTAATTTGACTTTAGATACCTTCTCACGTGCCCATGACTACTACAACGCCGGAGCTCAGGCCGCTGAAGATAACGAGAGCCTCGTGACCCATCCCGTCAAGGTGGAAACAGAGAGGATTCTAATGTATAAGCGGGCCTACGACCAGTTTTTGGGTAATTACAACCGCTCTATCAACTACGGGATGTACCTTGTTTTGTACTGGGCAGTTGTGTTTGCGGTGGCGGCAGTGGCCAACTGGGCCAAAGTCTGGGCACCAGGAATCACCAGTAAGTGCCGAGGGCGCACGGTGGACTGGGTGAGAACGCACATCACACTTCCAGCGCTTTTCGGAAGATGTAAAACCAACGAGAAGCCACTATTGCGAGTGTTGGACTTGCTAGTCCCCACAAGACTCGAGACCCTCCTCCTTGTGGTGTTCTCCGGTCTTTTGGCCTACCTATCCGTGGCAGATATTGCCTACATTGACGGCGACCCGATCTTTCACAGTCTGTTCAGGGCCTACTGTCGCTACTATGCCGTGCGGACAGGTATTCTCGCGAGCTACTTATTCCCCTTCTGCATTGTTTTCGCTGGTCGAAACAATATTCTTCAGTGGCTCATTCGGTGGGAGTACGCCACCTTCGTCATGCTCCACAGATGGATCTCTCGCTTGATCATGTTGCTTATTGCAGTTCACGCCACCGGATATGGCGTGCTGATCTTGACTTTGAGACGCGCACGTGGCGGTATCATCAAGGCTTACCTCTGGTGGGGCTTGCTAGCGGCAGCTTCAGGATTTGTCATTATTGTACAGAGTCTTTTGGTGCTTCGCAGAACATGGTACGAAGTGTTCTTGTTGGTTCACATAACCTTGGCACTAGCCTTTACCGTTGGTGCCTGGCTCCATGTTAAGGACCTCTACTTTTTATGGTTTTATTATTTATCGGCGTTTCTCTGGTTTTCTGACCGGATTTTCAGAATTCAGAGAATCCTTGCCTTCGGTTTCCCCGTGGCAAAAGTTCATCTATTTGAGGACGAAACTTTGAAGTTCTTTGTTCCTCGTCCGCCAGGCTTCGTTCCAGAGGGTGGTGGCCACTGCTTCGTGCACTTTTTGAAGCCCACATGTTTCTGGCAGTCACATCCGTTTACTTACACAATCACAGAAAACACCATTGTGTTCTACGTGAAGGTAAAGGAGGGCGTGACTCGTGATTTGAGCAGGTGGCTCGAGGCCCACCCTGATCGGGCAGCTCATGTTCGTGTTGCCGTGGAGGGCTCTTACGGCGAAGCCACGCCTGCGCACAAGCACCAGAGTGCCATTTTCGTTGCAGGCGGGAACGGCATTCCTGGTATATTTGCCGAGGCAGTGGAGGTGATTGCCCATACCCCAGCACACCTTCTTAAGTCCCGGCGTATCAAGCTAATATGGGTGGTTAGACAGTATGAGAGTGTGTTATGGTTTTATGATGAGCTTCAGGAGCTCAAGGACCTCCCGATAGAGACGGATATTTATGTCACACGTCCTTCGACCGTGCTTTTGAAGGACGTGAACTCCACTTTACCGCTACTACATAATACTTACCTGCACTTAAGCGGGGTAGAGGGCCAGAAGCAGCCGGTGGAGGAGCTCAAAAGAAGCTTGCCGCATGTTCGGTTTAACGAAGGTCGTCCGGATATTGAGAAGATCGTGATGGTGAGCGTGGAGGAGAGTCTGGGTCCAGTTTGCTTCGTTCCATGCGGACATCCTTTGATGGTTGATGATCTTCGCCATTACGTTGCGGAAGCACTCGAGGGGAGCGATGTTAGGGTGGATTTTTATGAGCAGCTCCAGGTGTGGGCGTGAGCTGCTGGGTATATATTAGGATAGAAATGTAAATAATGTGTGAGCTATAGCGTAGTAAA
>JAJMHH010000059.1:14054-62478 GCA_030582955.1 Osmozyma tolerans
CCTGGGTTCAATTCCCAGTATGCCCCAACTTTTTTGTTAATTTTATTAACATTTTTTGAATGATGTGTTTTTTTTTTTTTTTTTTTTATCATTAACTTTTGAGTGTATTTCTATTGCAACAGTTGGCATTTTAGCAAAAACTGTCTGGAGATATGTAGCAGTGTAATGACATAAAGTGATTGTATTTGAAGAGCAACACCGCAAATTTCTTTTTTTTTGTATTGTTATGATAATGTGTACTATTATTATTAGTATTTCTTTCTTTTGATATGTTTCTTCTTTTCTTTTTGATTTTCGTTGTTTAATAGAACTATGCAATTGTTGTTTCGGCATTATGCGAAGCCACAGCAATTAGATAATTAACGACAACAGCAAAAGCTAAATGACCAGAAAATGAAACAGTTAACGTTGAATTAAAAAATTATTTCAAATTGAAATGATACATATTGTTTAAATTTTTAAGGAACAAGTACCCTACTGTAAAGGTTTCATGAGTATTGTAAAAATGTAAACAATTGTCAGGACAATCAAGGCGTGATAAGAAACAATATGATCATCAGTTGAATGAGTGATTAAACCGAGATCATAAAAAAGAGGAGAATACAAATAGAGATTAAAGATGGGGAAGAGATCGTCAAGAAAAAAATGTGTCTATTGTGACAAGTGATTTTCTCGGCAACGCACTTCATGATTCGATCAATCGGGAGGATATCGGAGTGCTTCAAACCATTCCTACAATAAATCAAAATCACCAAATTGGAGAAAACCAAATTGGAGAAAACCACAAATTGCAGCGGGGCGTTAGTCCATGAATTACAGAAATCATCTCTTGTATATTTCTGTATCGTCATTATTTCTGTATAATCATTATTTCTATATTTATTATTGGTATGTGTATTTTTAATTTATTCCCTCTTTGGCGGGTACTCATTGGAGATTGCGCCAATTTTGTGACAGCGCCGAACGGCACCACAAGTGAAATCACAGTTCCATCTGCAGTTCGTAGTCGCCTCAGTTAAAAATTATTCAATTCACAACAGCCGCGTGATGCAAGGCCTATCGGTGACAGAAGTCGTATGCAGCTCTTCTGATAAGACCTTGAGTGAGTATTTAATGAAGACAGCATAATTAGGCATCAAGATATTCATCTGACCAACAAATTGTTTTCGGATTTTGGATTACATTTTACATTATTACATAAGTAGTCATAATTGAAAGATTGCAGTGACTGCAATTACGGTATCTTGAACAGATGAATAAATATTTTAGTAGACATTAAAATATATATTTGTATATATTTGATGGTGCCACCGAAAGAAAGCGGAAAACGCACGTCGGCTATATTGTAGCCAGCTTATCGCGAAGACAGAGACCAGGAAGATTAGCAATTACAGAATACCTTTCAGCCCTCAATGACTATTTTAAAGTGATGAATAACTCAAATATATAAAGACTTCTCCTTCATCATTCTCTAATACTCTACTATTCTGGAAACAGCCACACTGTGGTGGCGCCACATCGCGTTCAAAGCGCAATACTACGTTGCCAAAAAATCAAAGAATACGCCCCAAATCTAAACGCGGTAAAGATGAACGGAAACCCGGCGAATCACAGAAAAAAGAAAATACAATAAAAATCCACCTCCTTTAGCCCCGCCCGCATTCTCTGCATACGTGGCTGCAATCGAATGAATTGTCACTTTGCTTAAGTCCCCATGCGTCTGATAAATTAGTCCTCCTGACGGCATTGGTGCCGTATGTGTTGGGATAGATAGATCGCCCACCGCAATAGCACCGTACTTGTTTCAAATATGTGGGTTATGGTCCCCTTGTGGAGAGGAGCCACAGCTCCTATCACGTTTCTACTTTTTGGTTTCTAAACCAATAAGCGGCATGTCGGGCGGTAATTATGTGGCTCTACTCCTCATCATGGGGCACCTATCTTATCAGCTGGTGATAACTGGTCTCCTAGCTGGCTAAAAAATATATAAACTGTCCCGTGGTCCGACCATTTCTGTGTCCTTTCCTCTCATCGACTGTTGATCCCCTGCTTTATTGAATTAGTGGTCCTCTACTCTTGTTCAGTACAAACATGGAGAAACTTCCTAATATCACGTCCATCACAAGTGGTGGTAACAGACTCGACACGCAAGCCCATGAAGTTGATCTTCAGGCTGTCACCTCCCAGCAGTTCTCCTTGGAGGCTGTGGCGGTTGGTTTGACCTCAGAACAGAAATTCTACATCTTGAGAAGATTGGAGTTCGGCCACCTCGAGAGCTTGGACGACCTTCCTCCACAGGCCACCTTCATGCTCGAGAAAATCTCCACTTTGGAGATCAACGAGGCAGTGGAGATCTTGAGAGAGTTCTTGAAACAACACGGCTCCGACATGAACATCTCCCACGAGTTGGTATTGTTCATCGAGCGGTTGGTGGAAGGCCAGACCTCTGACTCGTCCTCATCTAAAACCGAAGACGCTTCGCAGGACGAAAAGAAAGACGAAGCAGTTGAGCGTCTTGAACCCATCGGCCCTTCCTTGAGCGGTGGCTCCGGCTTCGAAAAGGAGATCTTCGACTGGGAGCTCCAAACAAAGACTGAGGCTGGAATGATCGCCTTCTGGTCCCCATACGCCGAGGTCCGTGCCGTCACCGACCCTTACGATGACCCTAACATCCCTTGCGAAACCTGGCGTGTGTACTTCCTCGGTCTCGTGTGGACTGTGCTCAGTTGTATCATCAACCAGTACTTCTTCAGCAGACAGCCCAGTATCTCCTTATCCACCTCCGTCGCCCAGCTCTTCCTTTACCCATGTGGTAAGGCCTTGGAGAGGTTCGTGCCTCGCTTCACCTTCAACATCGGTAAGTACGCCTTTGACTCCAACCCCGGCCCGTGGACTCACAAGGAGCAGATGCTCTCCACGCTCTTCTTCTCTGTCAGTGGCGGCTCGCTTAACGCTACCTGGTTCATCATGAACTTGAAGTTGGAGAGATTCTACGGTGTTCAGTGGGTCGACTTCGGCTGGCAGCTTCTTCTCGTGCTCTCAACCAACTTCTTGGGTTTCGGTCTTGCTGGTGTGTTCAGAAAGTTCCTCGTGTATCCTGTCACATCGCTTTGGCCCACACTCTTGCCTACTATGGCTCTTAACAAGGCCTTGACCATCCCAGAAAAGAAGACACTGACTCACGGTTGGACTATCTCCAGATACTCGTTCTACTTTATCGTCACAGGCATTTCGTTCCTCTACTTCTGGTTGCCTGACTACCTTTTCACTGCTCTTTCCACCTTCAACTGGATCGCATGGATCAAGCCAGACAACTTCCAGTTAGCCACCATCACTGGTTCGCAAACAGGCTTGGGTCTCAACCCCATCACTACTTTCGACTGGAACAACATCCTCAATTCGCCCTTGGCCGTTCCTTTCTTCTCCCAAGTCAACAACTACACTGGCATGTTCGTGTCTTTCTTTTGCGTGATCGGTCTCTGGTACTCCAACTACAAGTGGACCGGATTCTTGCCTATCAACTCCAACCAGATCTTCACCAACGAGGGTTTGCCATATAACGTCAGGGCGGTGCTCAACAAGGACCACATCCTTGACCCCGAAAAGTACGCCAAGTACGGGCCTCCCTTCTACACTGCCGCCAACTTGATCACCTACGGTTCGTTCTTTGCCATCTACCCGCTTATTGTGTTCTACGTTTTGTTCACGTCATGGGGCCAGATCAAGTTCGCCTTCGTTTCCATGTACAAAACAGTCAAGAACCGTCGTTTGAATGCCTCTACTTACGAAGGGTTCAACGATCCTTTCAGCAGATCTATGACCGCTTACAAGGAGGTTCCAGAATGGGTGTTCACCATCGTGTTGGTGATCTCGCTCGTGCTTGGCATTATCATGCTCAAGGTTTACCCAATGAACACCCCAGTGTGGACCCTTTTCTTCGCCATCGGTATCAACTTTGTGTTCCTCTTGCCCAGTTCCATCATCTACGCAGCCACCGGTCAGCAGATCGAACTTAACGTGCTTGTGGAGATGATCAGTGGTTACGCTCTTCCAGGTAACGGAATTGCTCTTAACGTGATGAAGGTGTTTGGTACTTTCATCGACTCGCAAGCAGACAACTATATCACCAACCAGAAGCAGGCTCACTACTTGCGTATTCCTCCACGTTCTCTTTTCAGAGTTCAAATGTTGTCCATTATGGTGACCTCGTTCGTGGCCTTGGGTATTTTGAACCTTACCTTCTCCACCATCCTGGACTACTGTGACCCAAGAAATCCAAACAAATTTACGTGTCCTGGTTCTACCACCTACTACTCTGCCTCTGTGTTGTGGGGTGTTATTGGCCCCAAGAGAGTGTTTGGCGGTCTCTACCCAGTGTTGCAATGGACTTTCTTGATTGGCTTCTTGTTGGCTGTGTTCTTCTGGGGCGTGCACAAGTTGAGAAGAAGAATCCCTATTCTTCGTAACTTCCACCCAGTTGTGTTTGTCACTGGTTTCATCCAATGGGCTCCTTACAACTTGTCTTACTACACTCCAGGTATGATTCTCTCATACTTCTTCATGTACGTCATCAGAAGAAGATACACATCCTGGTGGGAGAAGTACAACTATATTCTTTCTGGTGGTCTTTCTGCTGGTATTGCCTTCAGTTCCATCATCATTTACTTCTCCGTGCAATACCACCCTAAGTATATTAGCTGGTGGGGTAACAATGTCAACGACAATGGTTACGATGCCATGGGTATGGCCAGGTTGAATGTGACGCTCGATGCTCCAGATGGCTACTTTGGTCCAAGAATTGGCCACTTCCCATAGGATGACTATTCTGCTATACCGAGATAAAAATTCCTCTTTTAATTCTTCATTTACGTTTTAATATAGCTATTTAATATAATTTTTTAATATAGTTTACGCTATCGAGACTTGTGAAATTCTATTTTTAATTGTACCTTTTTTTATTGCTGTTTTTGACTACTCTTATCTACAAGTAGCCGTGCATTGTTAGCCTCTGCGAGCTCGGGCAACATTGTCGGTTTCCGTGAATAGTTTCCGTTCATGCGACTCAGCCTAATTCAGCAATCTACCCGGACTAATGGAAGTCGCCTTTATGGCCAAGTTGGTAAGGCACCTCACTAGTAATGAGGAGATCGTCAGTTCGAATCTGGCTGAAGGCATTTTTTTGGACGCCATCGCGCGCAGTACTCATCACAACACTAACCCCACAGTGAAATAGAATCGTCGAAACCAGCAGGTGCTTTTTATTTCCTCATAAACTTCTCTTTTTTTTTATTTTTATTTTTTGGCATGAGCATAGAACTTCCGCCAAATCTTGCGACGGCGGCACCGGCATCTAATGACCCGGATAAGGTGGCCAAAACCCAAACAACATCAGGGGATATCCTCGTCGAAGCACACCAGCTTAGGCAAACCAACTTCACCCGCCCACAGCAGGGTATTCAAGACATAGAGGAGCTCCGGCTGTACCAGAATGCCAAAAGACGAGAGTACGAGCAACACCTCAACAAGAACCGTCTCAACTACCGCCAATGGATGAGATACGCCAAATGGGAGGTTGACGACAACCACGATTTCAGAAGAGCACGGTCAGTGATGGAGAGAGCGTTGGAGGTGAACGTGCAGCATGTGCCGTTCTGGGTTCGGTACGTGGAGCTCGAGTTGTCCCACAAGAACGTCAACCACGCTAGAAACGTGCTTGACCGTGGAGTGACCATTCTACCGTACTGCGACAAGCTCTGGTTTCTCTATGCGGAGACGGAGGAACGGTTGGGCAACTATCAAGGCGTGCGGCAAGTATTTCAGCGGTGGTTGCTGTGGCGACCGGGCAAGGCGGCATGGGAGGCGTACGTTGGATTCGAGCGGAGGTACGATGAACACGACAAGGTGCGGGTGATTTTCACAGAGATGCTAGGCCATTTCAATGAAGGCTCTGTGTGGCTTGAGTGGGCCAACTTCGAGAAGCTGATTTTAGGGGACGAGGAGGAGCAGGTGCGGCGTGTTCGTGGAGTTTACGAGAGCGGGGCAGATTACTTGGTGGCGAGAGGGGGCATGGAGGAAGCAGAAGTACAGTTTTTCCGACTGTGGTGTTTATGGGAAGGATCTATCGGAGAAGCAGAGCGCGGCAGGGCCATCTTGGACCAGTTGGTCGGGTTGCCTGGGCTTGCGAAGCAGGCGCGAGCGGAAGTTTTCCGCAGTCTTACGGAATTCGAGCGGCTCTATGGGACGCTGTCGGCGGTGGAAGGACAGATTCTCGTGAAGAAGGAGCTCAAGTGTGAGGCAGCAGTTTCAGCGAACCCGCGGGACTACGATACGTGGTGGGAGCTCATCAAGATCAAGGAGACAGCGGTCGGCACGGCAGCTGAGGAGCTCCGGCAGGTTTATCGCCAGGCTACCAGTACGTATCCACAAGATAGTGAAAAACTGACAAAATGGCGGCGATACGTGTTTCTTTGGATCCGATTTGCTCTCTGGGAGGAGTTCAAGCAACGGCAGGTGGAGAATGCACGTGAGGTGTGGCGGCAGGTATTGGCGGTTGTTCCACACGAGCGGTTCACGTTTGCGAAGTTGTGGGTGATGGTGTGCGAGTTTGAGATGAGAAACGCGTCGCTCCAGGCGGCAAGAAAAGTGCTCGGACGCGCCATCGGTCTTACTAGTGGCAAGCCCAAGGCGAAGGTGTTTCGGTTTTACATTGAGTTGGAAACGAAACTTGGCCAGTTGGACCGAGCGAGGCGATTGTACGAGAAATGGGTGGAGGTGAGCTTAGAGTCTTCGGAGTCTGTATCAGTACTCGAGGAGTACGTGCGGTTCGAAGAGGATCTTGGGGAAATTGATCGGTGTGTTGCTCTCTACGATGCCGCCATGAACGCGTCTACGGATCCAGAAACACCAGTGGTTGCGTTCCACCCGCTCACGACGTTGCTTGCCTCGTTCGTGGAGTTCCTCCGTGACCACTTCCACTACGACCATGCGCGCAGTGTTTTCCGCCAGGTGCTCTCAGCAGCAGACTCCCCGCACACTTGGATCGAGTTTGCCCTCTTTGAACTGACCATCCTCAACAGTGAGCAGCTTGCTGTGGTGGAGCAGGGAGTCGACGAAATGCACTTTTCCGTGGGCAACCCACAGAAAGAAAACACCCGTCGGGTGTTCAACGAGGCATACAGACACTATCGTGATGGCAACGACGGCGAAAAGGCAATGGTGGTGCTTGATGCGTGGAAAAACTACGAGGGAGATCATGGAGATTCTGCTCAGCTACAAGCGGTGGAGAAGAAAGTCCCTACCAAGGTGGTGCGCAGACGTACCGTGGATGGCGAGGAGCACATGTACCACGAGTACGTGTTTCCGAAGGAGGCACCCAATCTCAGCAAGTTCTTGGCCAGCGCCAAAAAATGGCAGGCTGGAGAGCACCAGTAGCACATTCACATACATTCACTATATTACTTTTCACATTCGGTCAGGCCAAATTCATCGATCAAGCCATTCATCGGACACGGCCACGTTCATTGGTCAACATGTAGCGCCGCCACGCAACGTTAAAACAAGATGTAACGAGGCACCTGCCTGGATGCCCGATGCGCCAATGGAGATATCATCATTGAGTTGAGACCCGTTGAAGATGAGTCTTTGTTGCGCAGGTGGAATGCCCTCTTTTTCCTCCATCATCTCCTTTATGCGAATCACGTTGTCCTCAGGATCAACATCCACCGGGATGTCTCTTCCAGTCAATGTCTTGACTTTCACTTGCATGGTAGATGGGATAATGTACTTGCCTCGGTATTGCTCTCCACTCCGCGTTCGCAGCCTTGCACCCGTACACCATACATCTAATACTACAAATTATACACTATAACTACACCCGTACACCAGCCATCTATTTACCCGATTTTGTCCACATGATGCCATAAAGACCACCAGATCAGAAAGTTTATCAGTCTATTTTTCAAACCCACTGGTCGGGTACTCCCCGCTCTACCATCGGGTGCGGCTGGCTTGGCTAGTGCAGGAGTCGCGATGACAACCAATTCCAGAAATATCTGCCACCTTCAGACTTCCACCGGCACTTCTCTCTTGAATGCTCGCTACGCCCGACTTTGCCGGCCATGATAATGTGTACGAGCCTGCTGAAGACTCGTTTCTTCTTCTAGACTGCTTCGAGGAGAGTCTACCGCAGCTCCGTGCTAGATTCACAAACCCCGTTGTGTGCGAGATCGGCGGAGGCTCTGGCGTGGTAACGGCGTTTCTAAGGCTTCATGTTTTCCATCATGCCGTGTTTCTCGCCACAGATGTCAACCCGGCGGCCTGCGAGACCATCAACGCCACGTTGCGCAAAAACGAACCCGCCAATGGACCTACTGGCCCGGGCGGAGTTGCCGACGCTGTCCAAACAAGCCTTGCATGTGGATTACGTAAGCAATCCGTCGATGTGCTCGTTTTCAATCCTCCGTATGTGCCAGGAGAGGCCGTGCCTGACATTCCGGCTCAACGTGACGACTACACGTGGCTTGATCTTGCTCTTGTGGGCGGACAAGATGGAATGGTCGTCACGTGGCAGGTTCTAAACGAACTTGACGATATTTTAGCCGCCGGCGGCGTGGCGTATGTGTTGTTCTGTGCCCGGAACCACCCTGAGATGGTGAAGCACGTGATGCAGGAAAGAGGATGGAGAGTAGAGACGGTGGTACTGCGAAAGGCTGGGTGGGAGGTTCTTTCCGTGTTGCTGTTTGAGCGGGAGTGATTTGTGTATTCTATCTGTAATTTATTCTATTCTATAAAAATATCTATAATCTATATACATAAAAAAAAAAAAAAAAAAAAAGATGTATATATATATATATATATATATATATTCTTTCCTTTTTTGTGTTATTAGTGCCTTCGCTATAGTTTTCGCATCTCTCGCGAAATCCATCGCTACAACTACTCCACAAGCAATGCCCACGGATCGCCCCACTAAGTGGGCTGGCAAAAGCAGTCGAGTCCACGAGATTGGAAATTCTAAGCTCGATACCGTCATCACAGGCCATCTCTCCCAGGAACAGCTCGAAGCTTACCAAAGATACTTCCGAATCGAAGAAATATCCGACATCCTCCGACGCGGTGGCAAGAACGGCAAGTCTTTAGTGGACATCTTGCCCTCTAAGAACGTCCGCAACTTCGCCAGAGACCCATCGCCTCCACCAGAATATGACCTGCGTGGTAATAGAACCAATACAAGAGAAACCAGAATGCGGGAAGCCCTCGAGAAAGAGCGTGACGTGTTGGTGGAGTTGGCTGTGACGTCCATCAAGAACTACGACCCACCTGTGGACTACCGCAAGCCAGAGAAAACTTCGGAGAAGCTCTTTATTCCGGTCAAGGACTTCCCCGATATCAACTTTGTGGGGCTTCTCCTCGGCCCCCGTGGAAACACCTTACGCCAGCTCCAGGACAACAGTGGCGCCAGGTTGGCCATCAGAGGCAAGGGCTCTGTGAAGGACGGAAAGCTGTTCTCGGATGATCGTGGTGCCTCTCTCGTTGAGGAGGACTTGCATGTGGTTATTTCGGCCGACTCAGGGGATAAGATCCAGAAGGCAATCAAGTTGACAAATGAGGTTATCGAAAAGGCCATTCTGTCGCCCACGGGCCAGAACGAGTTGAAGCGTGGCCAACTTCGTGAGTTGGCCGTGTTAAATGGTACCCTTCGAGAAACAAGGCCGTTTGTGCCTCCTGAAGTGTTGGGCCAGCAGCAGAGAAGACCTATGGGCACTGACGTCACCCAGATTGTGTGTCGTATTTGTGGCAAGTACGGTCATTTTGCTCGTGATTGTAAGATGAAAGATATGGAGAGACCCAGCGAATCCCACACGGATCCTCTGTTGGGTTCATCTACCCCTGTTTCCGCCCCTGTCTCTGGAGCCACGGACTCGTACGTGCCGAGATCTTCTACTGGTGCACAAAAGAGATCTTACGAGGATGACTTGCCGCCGTGGAAGCGCTCCGCTTCCGCTTCAACTCCACCTTGGAGAGACCCCCGTGCGGCTCCAGTACTGGCATTGCCAAACTTGCCTGCTATCCCTACCGTCCCGGCTGTCTCTTCCGTACCACCTCCTCAACTATCCCAGGCTCCCCCTCCGCCAGCTCAAGTACCACCACCTCCTGCTCACGTACCGGCTCCTCCTGCTCCTCCTCCTCCACCCCCTCCGGCTGTCCCCACCAACACCGCTGCGCCTCCACCGCCTCCTCCACCATCGTCGCAACCACCTCCTCCTCCGCCTCCTCCATCATCTCAGGCTCAGTCTCAGTCTCAGTCTCCGCCTCCGCCCCCACCTTCCTAATGAGCTTTCCGTGTTCCTCGGCTGCAAATCTTCCCCTGCACACAAGTCGGTGGCTCGATAGTGTGTATTGCTTTCGCGACATGCGTCTATTCAGTCTTTTTGCGACCCCACTAGTCTCCTGATAGGGCATGTCTCTAGTCTCGCTACTTTGATCTACTACTTCGCCAAATCCTTATTTTTAACAACTCCCCCGTCCAACGCAAGTCACAATGTTAATGTCGTTGTCTGCTCTCTTTCATCTCGTCACCTTGCCTTACCGCTTGGCCTACTTGACCATCCAGTTTTACACTGTCGGGACAGTGTTCACCAATCCGCAGGCTAAAAAGTCCCTCATTAAAACCCTCCACCTTGGCATGCTCCAGTACATGGGCAGAAGCTTGCGGAAAGAGGACGTCAAGTTCTCCTACGTGAGTGTTGCCGACTTGCTCCAAAAGCACAAGCCGTCTTTCGGCCACCTCCCCGGATACGGTCGCGTCTTCTCTGAGAAAGGAATCTTCACCTGCGACACCTTTTGGCTTACGAACGCAATTGAAGACAAGGACTCTCCTATCGTGTTGTACCTCCACGGCGGCTGCTTCGCCATGCAATTGCTGGACGACCAGTTGCGCGGAATGGCAAACTTATACGAAGCTTATCAGAAGCGCTACGGGAAGAAGTTGTCCATTCTCTTGGCTGACTACTCGCTCACTGTCAACAATGCTACCTACCCAACCCAGATAAATGAGATTGTGTCTGCTTATGAGAAGCTCGTTGACGAGGGCTTCAAGAACATAGCCATTCTCGGCGACTCTGCTGGCGGGTCGCTTGTGGTGAACTTGCTCTTGCACTTAGAGCTGAAGGCACGTTTGGCTCCAGTTACCTGGCCTACGGCAGCTGTTGCCATTTCGCCATACCTCAATGTGTCGAAGCAAGAGTTCAAGGGCAGCTTTGAGAAAAATAACTTCTTGGACTTCTTCAACTACGACATGTCTCAGTACTTCGGTAACCTCTACATTGGTGGCGACAAATGGTTGGATAAGTCTGTACAGGTGAACTCCGAGCTCAACGCCGACCTTGTTGATTGGCAGAGCATCCCCACTATTCGCGATGGGAAGCTTTTGGTGAACTTTGGTGAGAATGAGGTTTTGGCTGACGAGATCTTGAGATGGTGCCAGAAGACGGGCATCAAGGACCGCCACCCGGAGAACATCGCTTTGGATATACATGGTGTCCACATTGGCTTGTTTTCCACTGATTCTACCGCCTACAATACCATTGATCAATGGCAAGAGCAATTCAATGCCGATGCTGTATTGACTTTCTTGCACAAAAAGTTTCCTCATTAGTTTAGACTTTAAACTTCTATCAACTTATCCACATTTTTCACGCTTTCCTCTAGTCTTGCCTTGGCTGCAAGTATAAGCTTAGTTTCTTGCGACAAGAAATGGTGTAACCTTGGGATCTCGCTGCTGATGTGAAGATCCCGCATGGAGGCGGTCACGTCCTCTGTAGTAGATGTCTTCAACTCATTTTGTTCCACAATTGCCTTCACTTGTTTCTGCAAGTCACTCACCTCCGCCGCAAGCGAACGCTTGCCCTCACGGTCGTTTGCCATCCGTTGACGGATGCAGTTGAGCTCTTTGAACCATTGTTTTTCGGCGTCTGAGAGCGGAAGCTGTTTCTTCTTCCGTGTCTGCTCGTACTGGGATAAGAGTTTTGATTTCAACTCCTCTCCACGCTTGATAATAGTTTGCTGCCGCTCTTCAAGCTCATTTATGCGTTTTCCGTATGACTCGAACTCGCCGACTGCAACACTTTTGTTGTTTGTGTAAGCATCTTGTTGTTGCAAAAGACGCTCCTGTTGCAATTTGAGCTTGAGTTGTAGCTGAGCCATGAACAACGTGAGGGAAAGCACTCTCTTTGTCACCCATGCTGAGTGCTTGTGGAGTTCGCTCAAATCTTCAACATTGTCGAGTTGTATTGAACGTAAAGCAGGAGGTGACTCATTGCCTGATGTCAATACCTGCTTGAGTCCATCCGCAGGGATTCCAACGTTTTCTGCCTTGAGTTCTTCCGCAATAGGGGCCTTTTTAGCTAAGGGAGTGTCCTTCTTTCCACCAACGGCATTGTCAATGTTTTTAGAATAAAGCTTTCCCTCGCGGTTTCTAATTATGAGGTGTTTACCCGAGCCTGAAATATCATCTTCGATAAGAGTATAGTCCTCAATAGTGTGATCCAACGAGATTCGTTGATTTGTAGCGTAAAACTTCACAAATGTTTTGGTGAAGTCTCTGGCCATTTCAGAAACCCACTTGGTAGCATCAACAACAACTACAATCTTCGAAAAAGCCACAATAATGATACCATCATCGTGCACCCCCTTCACCATGTAACCTGAGGACTCAGGAGAATTAAGACGATACCCGACGATCTTGGTGCTTTTCGCTTTTTTTGGGGAGATCCATTCCCCACACTTTTTCTTGATGTCAAAAATGCTGACCTCATCTTTATACTCCTGCAATGCAGCCTCGTAGCCGCTATCGTCATCATCGTCATCATCGTCCGACACCACGGCGTAGCCAAACCCTTTCTTTGGTTTCGTGTAGCTGGGGTCTCTTTGCGGCTGTGAAGCGGGCTTTTTGGGTTCTTGCGGAGGAACAAGGTCACTTGCCCCGGACCATCCCATAACCAACAGATGCAATTGGGCGTGAACAGACAAATGAATCACCCGCTCGCTTGGTGCTTCACGGATCACGCAAAACAAAGGTAGCTCGGCGTTATCGCCAAATGGTATTAGTCTGGCACCCACGCCAAAGTTCTGAGTGGGTGGTTGAAGTTGTACCTTAAAATCGTGCACAACGGAATCAAGCACGATCGTGTCATTCGGGCTGGCGTTGGAGTTGACTGGGCTATGAGCTTTTGCTTGTAAGGAGAGAGCAAGCTTCAATTGGTCGTACACGCGGTCAACAGTGGAGTTCTTGACTAGAGCAACGGGAGGGAAGTTCTTGTCCAAATCGTTGATGACAGCCTGGGTCTCGTCGACGAACCTGTCGACCTGGCGCTTGGAGGTTTTTATGGAGGCACAAGAAGACAAGAACGGGAACACGGGACACACGTCACCATTTTCAAGAGATATGTAAAGACACAAGGAGCCAGTCAAGTGTGTGTTGGACAAGAAGGACATGGATGTTGGAGGAGATGGTGGCTTGAGGTCGACGTGGATGATCGGAACCGTGCTGGAGATGATCAAATCGTAAAGATATAAGCGACCACTTTTGGTGAGGATAGCAATGGACGAGTTTCTTGGACAAGCAGGGTGCCATTTGACAGAGACGATATCCGAGTCGAATGGGCCTAAAGCGAAGGAGAGAGCCGATTGAGAGATTACGAAATCCTGGTTTTGGCTCTTGGAATCAATGACATTGATGCGGGATTGCCCTATGAGAGCAATCAAGGACTCAGAGTGGTTCAACAAAAGCTCATGGATGTTGAATTGCGGCAGGTCAGGCTGGCTTCTGATGAGCGATTGTGAGTGAGACTTGGAAATGGAAGTTTCCTGGAGGATGTTCTGGGAGGCGGCAAAAAGGGTGGAGTTCCCTTTTGATGCGAGTGTAAAAGGCGGCTTTGTGAATGGTAACACAAAGTCCTGGATGGACGTGATTGTCTCTTGGAACGACATCTGGTAGATGAAGGGTAGTTGACAATTTGATGTGTTTGATGCAGGAATGTGTATTTGGATTTTCTCTTTTGCCTGGTGACATTTGCACCGTGCGAAGCGCATGGACAAGGACGTTATGGAAGGTAGACTGAGGAGAGATTTTGGAGGATTGTGAAGTTGGTTATCATGGTTTTGTAGATGGTAATTTCTGAAGAGTGATTTTTCACGTTGAATGAGTGATTTTCTATTTTTCATGAAGAATTGTTTACAAAATCTTTCTAGGTTTGTACGAATTGCGACAAAATATAAACTGGCTTGTGCGGATTTACGATGGCTGCAAAACTACATAGACATCATATCCACCGACAAACGGGTCAAGAAGAAGCAGCTCCGCCCTGAACTTTACATACTTGAGTTGTTGAATGGGAATGGCCCGGAAGAATCGGAAGAATGTAGCTTTTTTTCGGGCTCAGCGATTGACATGGTGGGGAACGCTCATAATCGGCCTCTATGTCCCCATTTATCTCAGCATCTTGGGGTTTCTTCTCAGATGTTCCCTCTGTTATTGCTTCAGATTCTGATTCAGGGATAGAATTCAACTCTGCTGTGCCTGGCCGCCTTTTCTCTGGAGCAGGAGAACAATCTGTTTCTTCAATTCTGCCAAAATGGTCCTCTATTGGTTGCTCCACTTGAGAGTAACAGTCAACAGGGGATCTTTGGGGGGCCTTTCCGTTATAATACCCAGCAATGGTCTGTCTACGAAATAAAGCCTTCAACCGATCTCTTTTTCTGGACTCTTTAGTGGGAGAATCCTCCGCACTCAACGCCGCCTGGCCAAGATGAAGGTCCTGTTCTTTGGTTTGTCCCATAGTTAAGAAGAACAAAGAGTGTCTAGAGAAGTTCGAGCATGGAGTCTAAGCTACTAAAGTGCTCGCAGTCACAAACACAAATGCAAGTCGCTTACGCACTTACAGATGCACAGTAGTTTGTATATGTATATTGTGAGTGGAGACCGAGTGGATATTGTGAGTCGATATTGTGAGTGGATATTTGAGTACGGTGTTGTGAAGACAAGCAATTACATGTACATATTATACTATCAATGACGAAAACGCCGTTTTGGTGGGTTGCTCCCCATACAACTTTTGGCAAATTTTGCCATTTCACTCAAAGCGACTCTTTGATTCTGCACGCGGGAGGCCATCTCGAGCTCCAATTGACCCTCCAATCTCTGCATACACCCATGGATTTGTGCCACCGACCCTATCAAGAAATTCACCAAACAAGTCAAAGCATCTTGCTTTCTGTCATCAAAAATTCGAACTCCCGCAATCTCGTAGTAGAGCTGAGTGTACTTTGATTTGGCATCATGAAAGAGCATTGGCGCTAGTGCTTCAAAACATGCTTTGATCACTCTTCGTATGGTATCACCGAGAAAAATGTTGGACGAACTGAGTCTCTGGAATTCTCTAGTTAAGTCTGTCCAGCGTGGACAATTTTTGCTCTGCTCTGATAACTGTAGCTGCGATTCACTGGACTTTTGCCGCTGGATACACTCGGTGAGCTGATGGATTTGCCCCTCCAACTTACCTGTGATCTCAGTGTGTGTTTGGTATGCTTTTTCGAGCTCTTCTTCAAGATTCACCTTGGTGGCGGCGAGTTGCTCCTTGGTGTGAGTCAAATTCGTCACCTGCCATTTAAGTGTTTCCTGCGTTTTGGTGTCTTCGGTTCTCGAAGCTTCAAGGGCTTTCATCTCGTGCATGAGCTTGGCCAGCCGCAACTCTGCTGACTCGTTGAGACGTGTTTTCTCGTCATTCGACTTCTGGAGCTCGCAACGGCTCTTCTTGAGCTCCGATATCTCTTTTAAGTAGTCGTTGTTTTTCTTGCGGAGCTCCTGAATCTGCCCTTCTTGTAGTTTTAATTGAGCCTGTGAATCTGCTAACATAGAGTCTTTATCGGATGCGTTTGCTTTAGACTCCCGCAAGCTCTCCTCAAGATCCTTGATTTTGCGGTCTTTGGCCTTGTTGGACTCTTCGTTTCCCGCCTTGAGGAGCTTCATCTCCAGAATGAGGTTTCTTCTTTCCCCTTCATGAGCCAGCTGAGAAGAGCTGCACCGTGCCTCGCATTCCTCCTTGCTTTGGGTCATCTTCTTCAATTTCTCCAAGAGATCATCATGGGTGCTTTTATTAGCACTTTCTGTCTTAGACAGTGTAGAGCTTCTCATATCGTTGAGTTTGGTGTCTCGATTGTTGAGCTCATCTTGCAAAAATGTTACCTTATTCTCTTTCTCCTTGACTAAGCTCTTGCAAAAGGCAATTTCGTCAACCAAGTCGGCCACCCCGCATTCCAAAGCAATCACTAGATCTTCGCTGGACGGCTCTTTAATTGGAACACTTGGGAATTGCTTACGGAAAAAAGCTAAAAGCTTCTGCTCAAGCGAAATGGGACCTGAAGGTTCGCACAGATCGTTTTCTGCTATAACCTCACCATCTTCAAGCTCCTCCTCTTCGTCGTTCTCCTTGGGGACACCCACATCATCACATTGTATTGAATCTAAACCACGTGGGCCTCTACTTTGTGGACGGAGTGTCTGGACATCATCATCGCTGCTTTCTTCATCTTCTTCTTGGCCAGGAGGATCTAGCTTAGGCGTGAGATCGAAAATACCAGTTAGAGCAGAACGTACTGAATTATGGGAGTCTCTCTCACAATCATTTGAGTTTTCCGAGTAGTCCAGAGAAATATCTTCTTCTTCTGTCTTCTTCGACGAAGCCGAAGGGGCGGAATCTTCAAATCGGACACTTTTACTACGAGGGGGTCGGAAAGCGTGATTCTGGAGTGGCGTCACTTTGAAACACGAAGTCAAGCTTTGCGACCGTTTAAGGGCCGTTGACTCCTCGAAAGGATTAAAGTTACGAATATCATGGTCAAATGAGGGACTTTGGCCTTTTGAAATTATCCTGTTCTGGTCCTCTGAATGAGGGCGCTCCGGTAGAAAAAGGGCATTTTGTGGAATTTGTGGGGAATTTCCACCAATTGTATCACGAAGATCGGGAGATGTCGGACAGGAATCCGAGCGGCCAGGTGAAGGTGCCAGAGATGGTTTTCGTGATGACGAAGGTCGGAAGATTTTCTTGAACATGGGGAAGAAAACGGTGGGTTGAAGCGGCTTTGTGAACTTTTGCAGCCATATTATCCGCGCGACTCCAAAAAACCACCACAGAGAAATAGCAGATAATATGAGATTCAGTGACGATATGAAACTCCAAAAGAAGGATCCACAAAACAAGCCGAAAGTGAAGAGAAACACCTACACCCAACATTCAAGCATATATACATAAAGCACATAAATGGCAGATGAAAGACCCGTGCACCATATCTATATGCAGTAGACTGATGGCAACACGCTCTACAACAATAGTACAAGACCTCAATAGACAGCGAACATGGGCAAGCAGTACATATCCACCGTATCGGCATCACATGCACATTCACTGGACATACTGGCAGTGGCTGTCACCGATAAGTTCACCATCACCGTCTCCAGCGACGGATACGCAGCATTCTGGGATAACAAGCAAGATGACGTCCACGATCCACATGACCACGTCACGAAGCATCTAATCAGCGATATGGGTATCCACCACGTGGCAGTATTTGAGAATATTCTCCCCGGGCTGACCACGAAAATTGTCCTTATGGCATTTGCCTGTTTTGACAGTTCCGTCCGCATGTACTACTTCACCAACGACGACATCGCCACATTTGCCCCTGTCGACACCGGCAAGACCTTCAGCGACGGTTTCTGGGTGCCTGGATTTTTCAAGTGCCCGCTCTCCAAATATGACCAGCTCATATTGACCAAAGCGTCGGGCAATGCCTCAGTGTTTGCGTTAAATATCATCGAGGACGAAGCCACGAAGGCGTTGGACATCCAAGTGACAAGGCATCTCGGCGACTTGACCGCATCGGTGAACACAACGGCGTTTCCCAACTCGCTAGGCATATCGCCCACGGTCGACCCGTTGGTGGCCGTGGGGTACACTTCGGGAGACGTGGTGGTGTACACATTAAATGGGTTGAAGGCACTCTTTACTTTCCACTCGACTGATCTTCAACTGTCGAGCAAAACCGGATCTGACTCGGTGCCACGTGTTCTCAAGTTCTCTCCCGGCGGCACGCTTATTGCTGTTGCAAGAGACAACCAGTCGGCCGGTTCGCTCACGCTCTATGACGTCAAATACGGCGAGAACGTGGGATCCCTTACAACCATGACGCATTCAGCCAAGACCACCGTGGGCGGGTTTGCTCACGAAGGCTGGATCATGGATCTTGACTTCAACGAGGACGGTTCCATGTTGGCCAGCTGCGGCTTCGACAAGTGCGTGCGTGTGTGGAACGTGGAGTCCCGTGAGCACGAGGCCACCATCCACATCAGCGTATCGGACTTGGAAAACACCGAGATCAATGACGACATCGACACGAGTGTGTGCAGCGGGGTTGCTTTTATAAAGCGCGGGGTACGTGCTGGCGCCGGCGGTGACTCCAACGAGGGCCTCTGCGTGGTTAGCTTTGATAGAGGCGTGCGGTGGTACCGAGAGGCCGGCGGCATCTGAGCCAGAGCCGCTGGAAGGTTTGGCTGCAATTAGAACTTCTGTACTGCATATAATCAGATTGACATCCACATCGATATTGTAGCGCCCTTTGTTTTTGTCACGTGCTACAACCAACTCCACGTCTTTCTTTCCTACTCCATGTCAATTGTGTCCCAGACGCTCCAGGAGCTTTACGAGCGCGGACCCGAGAGTGCAGATGCGCTAGAGGCTCTCTGCCAACACTCAGCTGCCGAGGGGCTCAATGAACCCGAGTTCAATATGGTGCTTGATGTTGTCTTTGACCACAACTTGAAATCTGCGTATCGCCACACCCTAATATCCAAGTGCCTCATACCGCAAGCCCACTACTTCCTACCGCACGACACAATATACCGCATAATCGGCTGTATCGGCATTCCTCAGGTCTACTTCAAGAACGAGAGACAGTTGAAACTGAAGCGATTGCCTCCCGCCACCCAGCAGTTGCTTCTCTTGTGGTTGGTGTCCACCCTCCACTTGTTCGGTTCCGCCGTTTACAATACACTCGGCCGGCTCTTGCCCACTCTTTTTGGGCTCTTGTCCTATGAATACGTCCGGCCGCATCTTGTGTCGTTGATCGTGGTGGGACTCTCTCGATACCGCTTGGGGAAGAAATCCGCCACCGGGTCGTCCATGCCACGCGTCAAAGAGTGGCATTTTTCTTTGGTGGTCGACTTGGCCAGAAAATTTCCCTTCGACTCCTCCCTCAGATTTTTGCTCGGGTATATGAATACTCTACAACCAGGGAAGGCACCCAAGGACGCCACCGCGTCATTCTCTGCAAAAAACCCACCAGTGATTCTCCCGGACCACCAAATAACTGCCTTGGCTGATACTTTCCCTAGGAATGAGTCTCACCACGTCAAGAGCTCCATCCAGGCGCTCTTTGACTCCTTCTCCTCGTCTGCTGCAAAGAGAAGGAAGCTTCTTCAACCTACGCCTCTGTCCAACCTCGAAGTTTTGGAGATGTCCTCCAATCACGATGTTTTCCCCATTGCCTCCGTGGAATCATTGACCACCTTGGTGAATGAGTTCCACCGAATCTCAATGATCAATGCAGGTGCTTTGTTCACCGTCTCCTCGCCCAATGATAAACTACGAAGGATATTCGTATGTTTGAAGATGCTCTCCTCGCCTGAATCAGATCCCGTCAACAAGAAGTTTATCCACGCCGCTGTCCACAGGCCACTCTCTCCAGCGGCGTCCTCCATCACGATGCCACAGCTCTTGGAGTTTGCGCTGTTGGGCAGACTTCCGAAGCTTCAAAGGCTAGTGGAAGAGGCAATCGCACAGGGGAAGCTCGCACCCGCTTACCAGATCCGGCTTCTTCATCTCATTGATGCTACCCCACACGTCATCAACCGTATATGGGAAAGAGTGACAGATGCAAACGATCCCGCGCTTTTCAAGCTTTTCATGGACACTGTATGCTGTGTTCTTCTACGCGCATACTTCTTGAAAGCCACCCACGAGCTCTCCCTGAGCTTTTTCCCCACCGTGCTGACCCTCACGCCCAAAGTGTTCATGCACTTCCTGAGAACTTGGCCTGAAATTCCTCTTTCTCAGAAGTTTCTTTTGCTCAACTTCCTTGCTTTGCTTAAGCAAATCAACCCAGCACAGCTTGTTGGAGACCTAACTTGGATATTTCCTCCTCCCTCCATGCTCTACCAAATGGTCGTGAGCATCCACCCGTATATTGCATCGGAAGCATATGGATTCTTAGCATACTTGAAAACCATCAAGCTCAAGGAAGATCTGAACCAGGCTCTCCTCAATCTAAGAAACACATACGTCATGGATTCGATCAACTTCGTGTGGAGGGATATGGCGTTCAAGAGCGAGGAAAGTTCCTACAACAAGGGTATGTACCTTGACCCAGAATACGTGAAGACCCTTGCTGGCCTTGGGTTCTTCACATATTCCGAGCTCATCGAGCTCAAGTCTGTGGGCAGCTTATCCCACAGCCCTGCCTTTGCCTACCTTTCGGCCCAGGCATTGTGGGAACTCGAGGACCAGCATGGAGGTGTATCCAAGCGTCATCCTGGTCCGCTTTCTGAGGAGTCGATCACAAGGTTGCAACAAGATGGGGACGTTTCGTGGCTCCCAATGTCTTATTTTGAAATAAAGGTCTCAATCCTTAACAAACTCGATGCAATGGAATTCAGTGGGCTCTGCGATTTGCTTTTCTCGTCTCTCCGCCCTCTTCACGGTCATAGGGTCCAGAAACGGCAACTGAGGCCGGGCATCACTCAGTGATTATGGTGGTTGCAAAGTTCAAAAGACTGCATACAGCTACGCGATTCACGACCCCGGTGCTAAAGTGTGCGATCATAGGAATACATTTTTTTCACTTAAGGTTCCTTAATATTCCTTCACTTGGGGAAACAAACAAATTATTTACAGCCTCCTACAGATGCTCCCCTCCAGGATCCTGGGCCGTCTGCACAGGGGCCGGAATATCAGCAAATTCAGCCGGCTACTATCGTCCGCGCAAAATACCTGGCCTCACCTCAGACTCAACGAGCTAGACAAGAAATGGACAGAGCTATGGAGGGAAGCTTCTCCAAATGGTGCTCTTCATCCCACAAAACATAATGTCCCCGCAGATGCTCCTCCATTTTATTGTCTAACAATGTTTCCATATCCTTCGGGAACGCTTCATATGGGACACCAGAGAGTGTACACAGTCAGTGATACGATAGCCAGATTCAAGAGATTGCAAGGATACAATGTTGTGAATCCGATGGGCTGGGACGCATTTGGCCTACCAGCTGAAAATGCTGCCGTGGAGAAGGGCGTCAGTCCGTCTGCATGGACACAACAAAATATTGGTAAAATGAAGGACCAAATGAACCTGATGTTAGCCGACTTTGACTGGGACCGCGAGGTCAACACATCTGCACCAGATTACTACAAATGGACCCAGAAGATCTTCACTTTACTCTTCGAGAAAGGCCTTGCCTATAGGAAAGCAGCTGAGATCAACTGGGACCCAGTCGACCAGACGGTGCTCGCTAACGAGCAAGTTGATGCCGATGGAAAGTCGTGGCGGTCTGGTGCTGTTGTTGAGAAAAGGTTTCTTGAGCAATGGTTCATAGGCATTACAAAATATGCTGAGGCCCTTAATGACGATTTGAAACTTTTAAATCAGTGGCCTGAAAAGGTCAAGACTATGCAACGTCACTGGATCGGGAAGAGTTCAGGAGCAGAAATCTGTTTTCCTTGTAACTTGAGTTCTGTGGACAGTATCACCGTGTTCACATCTCGTCCAGATACCATCTTCAGTGTTCAGTTCGTTGCCCTTGCGTTGGACCATCCGATTGTGAAAAATGCAGCTAAAAGTGACCAGCACCTTCAGCGTTTCATCGAAGAATGTGCCGAGGATGACGACGCAATGACCAAGAAGGGCTACAAACTCCAAGACGTGAGTGTTTCGATCCCCATCGATGTCCACGGGAACAAATCGACCAATTTCGACGTCCCTGTTTACGCAGCACCCTATGTATTGGGATCTTATGGTCATGGAGCAGTGATGGGCTGTCCAGCTCACGACGAGCGTGATTTCGAGTTCTGGAGACTCCACAACCCCTCTGTTCCGGTACGTCCTACTATCGGGCCTGTTAAGAATGCTGACAAATTTGATTTCAGCAAGGGTTGTTTCACTGAGAAAAAAGGCAAGGTCTTGGACAAAACCACCGCACAGGACGCTGGGTTCGACTTGGGTGACTTTGAAGGGTTGTCGGTGAGCGCAGCAGCAAAGAAGGTAGTGGAGTTTTTAGCTGCCAATGAGTGTGGGTCCAAGTCTACCCAGTTAAAAATCAGGGACTGGCTTATCTCGAGACAGAGGTACTGGGGTGCACCGATCCCCATTGTTCATTGCGACTCCTGTGGTCCTGTGGCTGTTCCTGATAAAGACTTGCCGGTGATGCTTCCGGAGGTCACCGGGGAGACTTTTGGTAAAGGAAACCCACTTTCCAAGCTTGAGCTGTTTGTCAACACTGAATGTCCTTCTTGTGGACATCCAGCCAAGCGTGAAACAGACACCATGGACACTTTTATTGACTCTTCGTGGTACTTTTTCAGGTATCTCGACCCCAAAAACACAGAGAAACCGTTCGGCCACAGTGCTGCGTCCAAATACATGCCCATGGACCTCTACGTTGGAGGAATTGAGCATGCCATTCTTCATTTGCTTTACTCGCGGTTCATCTCGAAGTTCCTTGGCGATGCCGGAATGTGGGACGGCCACAAGATGCACAACGAGCCAATTCAGAAGCTCATCACCCAGGGAATGGTGCAGGGCTTGACTTACAAGGACCCAGAGAACGGAAGATTCTTGAAGCGCGAGGAACTCGACTTTTCGGGCCCCGGAGCTCCAATCATCAAAGCGACTGGAGCAGAGCCGGCGACAAGCTACGAGAAGATGTCGAAGTCCAAGTTCAATGGCGTCGATCCAGGTGAGTGTATTGCACGGTATGGGGCAGACGCAGTCAGAGCATACACGATTTTCTCTGCACCGATCCCGGACGAAGTTCAATGGAACGAAGACCAGATTCTGGGCACCGAGAGGTGGTTAAAGAAGGTTCTCAACATGAAAGACGACATTCTTGCTTATTCCAAACAGGACTCAAAAGTCGACGCGACAGAGTACGAAAACGTTGAGCTTGGAGGAGAGGTCCACGCCAAGATGGCGTTGACGGAGGACGAGTTGGCCCTCTACAACAGCATCAGAGGATACGTGGCGAGAATCAGACTGTCGGTAGACAACGAGACATCCTTCAACACCATCATATCCGACTACATGAAGATGACCAACGCGATTCAGGACGCCATGAAGTCAGGAAAACCAGTGCTGCGGGACATTTTGCTTGATTCGTACACGAAGCTTCTTACGGTGATGTCGCCAGTGACGCCAGCGGTGGCCGAAGAGTGTTGGCAGGGTGTACAGAAGCGCCTTGGGCAGAAACAGTGGAGGTCAATTTTCGAGCAGCGGTTCCCAGAATCCCAGGTCATCGAGTCGAAGTTTGTTCCTCATAAGATCCACATCAACGGGAAGGCCAGTGTGGAGATTCATGCCGACAAAGACTTTACGCTGTTGAGTCAAGAAGAGGTGCTCCAACACCTTAGAGACAATGCCCAGGTGAACAAGCATATTGGCCAGTCCACCGTGAGCAAAGTGATCATCAACGCCAAGAAGAGGCTTGTGATCATACAAACATGTAAATAGGTTTCTCGTGGAAGGAGGTACCACCTCACTCTATGATACAAGTATATACAGTAAATTAGAAAGCATCATCAGCGATTTGCCATCATATGCCTTTTGAAGTCTCTCTTTCTGATCTTCCCGGAGAACTTCATCTGAGCCCGTGAGGCAATACCACGCAAAGTCTGGGTGATCTTGCTCAATCCCAAAGCGGCTGCACCGTCGTAGAGGTCACGGAAATGAGGCCAGGTCCACTTGAATTGGTATTCTGTGCTCACAATAACTGCCAAGGCATCATCGTAGAGCTTCATCGTTGTCAACGCTTGCACCATGGCCGAGGCGAAGGCAAAGTCCTGTTTATCCTTTTCCGAACGCAGAAGCTGCTTGAACAAATCGGATTTCCGGAAGTTGCCTCTCTCAGTCCAGATGCTTTGGGCAAAATCGTAGTTTCTGTGCTTGGCTGCCGCCTTCAACGCATGCATGTAGGTGACGGAATTCCTTGGTTTGCTGAACCGCTGGCCATTTGCCACCATGATCTCGCCAAGAAGAGGCGACTTGGTGGGAGACTTTGCGTCTGTTCTCTGTCCAGGAGCTGCAACAGTCTCGTCGGCCAGCTCCACGTGAACAAGTCGGGTTTGTGGAATGCCCGTCTGGTCGAGGTAGGTGAACTCGTGAAAGCGGTCGACAAAGTCGTCGAGTGTGCCGGCCACGGCTGCAACGTTGAGGTAGTTGTTGATGCTAGCGATGGTGATGAAGTCCGGGTTGGCCATCACCGAGTGAGCCATCATGGCACTGGACTCAGCCATCAACTCATTTGCCGTGGTCAACTCCACTAAAGGCAAGAACGGCAACGCCTGGCGTGGGTTATCGGTGGCCGGAAGCAAGCTCGTCTTTGCGAGGATGTTGCTGCGGAAACGTTTGCCCCACTCGTTGAAGGTGATGGTGGGAATACGGTTCTCGTTTGTTGCCGCCGCTGCATACGCCTTCAAGAGGTAGGCGAAGGAGCGGTCCAGCGAACAATGACTCAAGTTGAGCTGCTGGTAAAGCGCACGTGCCATGGTAAGGTCACCGTCGGAGGCCGCCAAGTAGAGCATGAACTCGGCCGTGCCCACCTCGGGCACCCAGTCGCGGTCGTAGATGTCGAACATAAACTGCCACGCCTTCATCTTCAATTGTTCTCTCGAAGCACATCCTCTGGCAAGCGCCACCAAGATGCTCTGGTTCACGGGGATCTTCGCCAAGAGCATCTCCTCGTACAAGTCTAAAGCCTTCTCCACGTCATTATCCAACACGTGACTCACAATCATATGCTGGTACTCTTTCGTGCTGGGCTTGGTCTTGGACGACTCAAACTTCATGTAGTCGAAGAGCTCTGCCGCTGCCCGGTGGTTGCGGGCCTTGTACACGCACGTAGAGAGCACGTTGGAGTACGTGGCCTTGGAGGGTGCCAACTTGTGTGCCTGCATCTCCGCCACCACCTGGTTGACCTTGTCGATGTCCAGGTTCTTGCCATGCGCCTGCACCATCAATTCATAAGTTTCACGTGGGAGCTTGCCCTTCTTGGACACGCTTCTGATAGTTTCCACCACCTGCTCCGCGTGCGCTAGTGCCGCCTGGTCGATGCGTGGACCGTAGAGAAGACTGCCGAGGTACTTGTTGAGGATCTTGGGTGACATGGCCACCCCGGCATCCTTGAGAAGGGACTCGATCTTGGGGAACACGTGACTAAGCTGGTCCATGGGAATGGCGTACACGAGTTTCCGTATGTCCCGTTGAGGCAAACCTTTGAGCCCACCCTCTTGTGAAAGCTGTTCGAGCACCATTGGCCAATTCTGCGTGTGCTTGTTGACCAAATACTTCATCGCAAGGCCCAATCTCTCGCACACTGACTGTGGAATCGCCACTGCTGGTGCTGCAAGAGACGACGTGGACGGATCAAATGCCTCTGTAGAGCCACTGGGCTCCTCCGATATCTCCTTATGGGAATGCCTTTCTTCACTTTCTGAAGGATTCTGCTGTTGTGAGCTGCGGATTACACTGGAGGCAGTCCGCGTGAGCTCCCTGAGAGACCGGAGTTTCTGCGAGTACTCCATTCGGTCGATCCTGTCGCCGCCTAAAAGCTCGTCAGGATCAGCGCCGGCCAAGTGCTCTTCTTTTCGGAGCTCTTTTCGGAGCTCTTTCCGAGGCTCTTCTCGAACTTGTGCTCTAGGATTCTTGCTTTTCTGCTTGAGCTTGTTCCGCTTTTCGCTGCTCATGACGAATATGCTCCGCCGGCTGGCAAAGCTCGCTTGCACACGCACATACGATGATAGTAGGCTTCTCGCAGATCGTAGCAGAAGCATCGGCGGAAATGGCACATTGTGGCCTCGAGAACATTCGGAGAAGTCGTACGCGCCCATCGCGGTCCTGCACATAAGCAGATGAGTGCAAACTCTCTTAATGCTCCCAAATGGCCCCGTACTCGTAGGCATGACCACGGCCATCCCACACAGCCAATACCGGCTGCCACTGGGCTGAAACACCAGCTCGAGAAAACTGAGAAATCCTCTCAAGCGTACTGTACACCGTCACGTGACTCTTCGCTGTCGCCGCTTCCGTAAGGAAGGAGACCATCTCATCAAATTCATTGGTTGCCATTGTGGTAATGACGGCATCACGAATCACAGTAGGTGCCTGCCGCTCGAATGGAATCGTCACTGTTCTTGTTGCCCGAACATCGTCATGTTCGTCCTCATCATATTCCATATCCTGCATATGGTACGACACTCCTCCCCATTCGACTCTGGCCTGTTTTGGCAAAGTTGTCACCTGGACAATAAGGAGTTTATCGACAAGACTAGGTTCCATCTCCACCTGTTCGCAGTACTCTGCCCATGTCTGCGAGATCACCTCCGGGGATGTCGATGTAGTGTAGCACGTGCATGTAGCCATGGAGGGCACGCCAACGACGGATTTCGCTCTATGGAGATGCTGCAAGGAGAGCACAGCATGAAGAGAGCTCCTTTTATCATCAAGAAGTTCCATTGAGCTCGGCACAAGCGGAATTTGTCCCAGGAGCGTGGCCATTTTGTATGAGGGAAGACAGTGAGTGATGGCCTGTGAGTAAGGCCCGATGTTCTGAGGAGCCCAGTAGGAGCGGGACCTCACGTGAATGCCCTGTTTTGGCTGCTCTGGCTTTTTCATCACGACACACGAGAGTGCCAAATGGCAGTTGGGCGGCAACGTCGACTCCACACATACTCTAGAAGGTGGAAGGTACGATTTTTCAAAGAAGGTCTCATAGACAGCATTTAGTCTGGAGAAATGTGCCATGTTGCCCACAACAAGTGTCACATGTTGGATCAGGGTGAAATTCTCGCCATATTCGGTGAGAATTCTGCCGAGCTCACAGAAGATTTCCTCCGTCTGCTGTTCCACTGTGGCTTGAGTGCTGGTTAAGTTATCAACGAAAACTTTGTGTTTAGCTTCCATCACCAGCTTATTCAATTCCACGGCCACATGCTCTGCCTTCGAAATAGTTAAGCTGTCCTTATTGCTGACACTATCTAGCACATTCAGGAACTCCTCCAGGAGCAATTGCGGAGAGCCCACGGAACCACTAGAGGGCCCATCTTTCTCCACCACTTTGACAGTAAACTTCAAGTAGTGCACATCACCACCGGTGGAAACAGGCTCGCTGGCAGCAATGGCAAGTTTTTTCTCGAAAAACGGAGCGTCAAATACCATGGTCTCGAATTCACCACCTTCGCCGCAAATGTGGACGTCGTACATAGAATTGAGCCTCAATAACGTTGGAAACGCCTCCTGCAAAGTAAGTCCTAAATGCCTCTCTGAGAGTCCCACAGCGGCCACCTTAATGAGTCTGGCTTCAAGCTCCAGCCCACACATCTCTTGCATTAACTGGAGCTGGTCACGCTGCCACAAGTAGGCGAGAGAGGTTAAGCCAAGCCGGTGGCATACATTCTCAACCCTTGTCCGCTGATAGTGGGACAAAATGGCCCCACAGCTGACCGCCTCGATGTCTGGATGGTTTAACTTAACCGTAGAAAGCAAAGCGTACAAGTCCTCGATCTCATCATCTACAGTGGGCAGATACTCTAGCGCAACATTGGACGACTTTCCGGTTATACCATGCCGATAGAGCTTCACCGTGGGCATGCATTGGTGGTAGTAATCGATGATATCGTGGCCCACGGTCTGGAACATGAAGGAGTCGAGCTCGCTGACACTCTGGTCTTGAGGATAAAGGTTGGCGAGCGCCACCAATTGGTGTCCATTGTTGATACAGTGGAGGATATTGAAGAACAGGTCCTTGCCGCCTGACACCAACGCTACGAACTTCATTGGACGCTTGAGTGGTATGCGATAATGAAGGGCCTGAGGTACTATGGCAGGTGCAGGTGTACGGGTTTCGGTGTACTGGTGCGTGAGGGGACAAACTCGTATGCGAGTTTATTGCGGACTGGTCCGGTTGTAAATGTTTTTCGAGCATCGTGGTTTGCACACGCCCATAGTGAAATTTTTTTCTCTGGTGCGAGCATGTATAAGTACAGAAGATTTTTCGCAAGTTTTTCACTTTCTTCTTCTTTTCATCACATATCTGAGTCATGCCTTGTATGTACCAAAGCAACAAATTTTTTTAATCTAACAGCATAATTGTTGACCATTGTTAAACACAATGTGTCCAACTATTAAAGAACTTCCCCTCGGGTCGAAGTTCTTGAGGTTTCGGGCCCTCGACAAAATAATCATGCCTTTTCCCTAATTTAGTGGTTGGCATTGTGACTGAACCCCCGACACTTCAGTTACAAACCTCTCTAAATGCCTTTAGTGCATATGGTTGATTATAGTAGCCCACCCCTTTTGAACCTCTGCTGAAAATTTATTTGAAAACCTCGAAAAAGGTATTTCTTTTGCAAAATCAGCATTCTAACAGCCAGGCGCCCCAAGAACTTACTCCAAGACCTACTCTGTGCCAAAGCAACCTTACGAGTCTGCTCGTTTGGACGCTGAGTTGAAGTTGGCCGGTGAATACGGTTTGAAGAACAAGAGAGAGATCTACAGAATCGCTTTCTACTTGTCCAAGATTAGAAGAGCTGCTCGTGACTTGTTGACCAGAGACGCCAAGGACGAGAAGAGATTGTTCGAAGGTAACGCTTTGATCAGAAGATTGGTGAGAGTCGGCGTGTTGTCCGAGGACAGAATGAAGTTGGATTACGTTTTGGCCTTGAGACCAGAGGACTTCTTGGAGAGAAGATTGCAGACCCAAGTTTTCAAGTTGGGTTTGGCTAGATCTATCCACCACGCCAGAGTGTTGATCACCCAAAGACACATTGCCGTCGGTAAGCAGATTGTCAATGTTCCATCTTTCATGGTCAGATTGGACTCTCAAAAGCACATTGACTTTGCTCCTAACTCCCCATACGGTGGTGGTAGACCAGGTAGAGTTAAGAGAAGAAACCAGGCCAGAGCTGCTGGTGGTGAGGGCGAAGGTGAAGAGGAAGAGTAAATCTGATGCTGCAGATTTGTATCTATAGTTCTTGTAATCTAGCCTTTGGTTAATTTTCCAATTTGGGTTTTTGTAATATATGGGTTTGTTTAACAGGTAGGGTTTCACTCTACATCATTCTCATACTCTGCTTCTCATCTGCTTCTATTTCTTGGTATTCATGATTGACTATCATTTGGTCAAGTTCACAATTTGCTGCGTCTGAAAATGATATAGAGCGAAAAAGAATAATAAGCGAATACTTATGAAGAAACGGATGCAAAAAATTCAAAGCGGTGTGAAAAAATGAATACACAATTCTTTTTTCTTTAAGAGATGGTCTAGGCAGATGGAAGCCAAAAACAGAAATAAATCACTCCATCACTATTTAATCTTTACTTAATCTACTTCTAAGAACACTAAGTAATGGACAAGTACTACCAGTGCGACTAAGTTAGTAGAGGCAAATATATAGAACACGCATAATGACAATACAATATGTCATACAAGAAAAAAGATAATCTCCTGAAAATTGACATAACAGAATGAATTGAAACTACGTTATAAACAAAGGAAAAAATAAAAATTCCACAAATTTCAGAAATATTAAAGGAACTTCTCAAGACCCAGGATAAATAGGGTACGTGGGAAGAGTCCTACATATGAAGATTCGCATTTGGAGTCGGTGCGGTGTCCATACTACAATTACTCCCCTAGCGTGCAACGATTGCTGCAAACAATGTCGGACAAACAAGGCAGATTCGCCGAAGCGATCCAGGCATGGACAGAAATTGATCTTTCCAATGTCCAGAAAAAGCTAGATGCTCAAGGTATCCAGTTGAAATCGGAGCAGCGCGAGTCGCTTGCATCCCGGAAACAATTGGCGTCTCGGACCAAAGAGTTCAAAAAGCTTCCTGACGAAGAGAAACTTGCCCATATCAAACCGTTATTGAAGGAGTACCAGAACGAGATCGACGATCTCACCGCTAAGCAGAAGCAGGTGGAGTCGTTCTTTTTTGGCTTCTATAGGCTCATAGCGGAGGCTCCGGATCCAAAACCGCTCCTTGAATTGAGCATCACTGCCGTGGCAGAGCTGGCCGAGAGCTCCTCATTGAAGCAGGAGATTGCTCGTCTCAACGACGAGTTGGCCAAGAGGGCCGACTACGACGTGCTCAAGCAGCGGTTGTTGCTGAATGAGCAGGCATCGGCAGAGCTTTTGAGCTCCCGTCTCAAGAGCCAGGACGAGCAGTTCCGCAGTATGCTCGATGAGAAGGAGTCCAACTTCAACAAGAAACTCAAGCAGAATGACGATTTGATCGCCAGCTACAAGAATACCATCAACGAGATGAAGACCTCAATGGAGGTCACTGCGTTGCAGCTCAACTCCCAGAGCAAGCAGCTCCAGAGTGACTCCCTGGGCTCTGCTGCCGCTTCTTCTACCCTCATGGCCGAGTTGGACATGGCTTACCGAGACGCCGAGTTATCGAAGAAGCGCGTTCTCGAGCTAGAGCAGAGAAACGAGTCCTTGCGGAGAGACCTCTCCTCGGCCTCGAGCAATTCTGCTGCCGAGTACACGAGACAGGAGTTTCAGAAGAAGGTGGCCCATTTGGAGTCTGAGAACGCCCTCTTGGTGGCCAACCTCGACCAGTTGAAGTCCAAGATCGCGTCCATCACGAAGGAAAACGACACACGTACCCAGCAGCTACAGAGAGAAGCACAGAACTCCGCTCAAGAGATCACCCACTTGAAAGAGAGACTTGAAAAGACCTCAGACTACGACGAGGTGAAACACGAATTGCATTTGTTGCGCCAGATAGAGTTTGGTGACGACCACGACGACGACGAATCTTCTACGAACAACATCGACTCGTTTCTCATCCAAAAGAACAAGGCCATGTCGAGCGAACTTGCATCCTATAGGTCCCAGCATGAGGAGATGCTGAGCCAGATTTCCTCCTTACAAGCTCAGGTCACCGCAGCAGCCGAGGAGCATACAAGACTTCAACAACTCAATGAGAAGCTAGAAAATGATTTGGCTGATATTAAGGATTCTCATGGGCTGCTGTTCAATGACAACGCAAGCTTAATATCAGGAATGTCGAAGATGACCCGGGTTACCAACAGAACCAGCGTCGGGTCGAACGCTTCAGGTGAGGACTCGTCCATTTTGCCCATAATCACGAAGCAAAGAGACAGATTCAGAGACCGTAACAAGGAACTCGAGGATGAGGTGAAGCGGACCGTCATGCAGCTCAATGACTTAAAGAGGCAAAACAGGAGTCTCAAGACTGACAACGAGAACTTGTATGAGAAAACAAGGTATATGGCTGCGTTGAAAAACCCATCGGACAACACAACATCTTCCAGCGGTGAGTCTCGTAAAAGGCTCTTCGTTCCCAAGGCAAACACTCTAGCGGATCTTGAGGATAATCCATACAGAGCGCAATACGAGTCTAAACTTCACCCCATCGAGCAGTTCCGGATGGACGAGCAAAGGCGGATCAGCTCGAGGCTTTCACCAGTTGAGAGAATCTTCATTTTCATTACAAGATCGATTTTGGCTACTAGGGCCACCCGGATGCTCTTCATGGCCTATTGTGTGTTCCTACACGTACTTGTGATGTTTACCACCATTCATTCCGTCAGTCTAACCACCAAGATGATTCCCGAGGTTGGTCTCAACCATTCTACTGGTGGCGTTGCTGGTGTGGACTCCGGAAGCGCTGTCAATTGATATTTGGTATCTTTGTTTTTTTTTTTTTTTTTTTTTTTATTTCGGGTCTGGTATTGGTATACTCTCGGAGCACGACTTATGACAACATCCATACACCATAGCGCGGCTTCTTGATCACTGGATCTCTGATAAGGAGCCACACCAAAACCATGACTTCTGTTCTTATCCACAAATACTCTGGAAGACTAACGGCACTCGAATACAACAAAGAGAGTGTCAAACCCAAAAATTTTCTCGTTTTCATTGCTGGATTGACTGATGGTTTCCTCGCGTCGCCATACGTGAAGCCTCTCTCCGAAGCCCTTGTGAAAAAGTTCAATAATGATTGGGTCGTTGTCGAGGCAATGATTAGCTCCTCCTACGATGGGTTCGGAACCGGAAGCTTAAAAAGAGATGTAAAGGAATTGAGTGAATTGGTGAAGTTTCTAAGATCCGAAAGAGGCTCCAAAGATTCAAAGGTCGTGCTCATGGGTCACTCCACAGGTTGTCAGGACACGATGGAATATCTCACCAAATACTCCTATTCTGAAGATTTTGAACCCATATGCTCTTTGGATGCTGGAATTTTACAGGCTCCTGTCTCGGACACCGAAGCTTTTGAAGCCTTTGATGCTGACGTGAAAAACAAGGATGTACTTGCTCGTTCCGAGAAGCTTGTTAAAGAGGGCAAAGGTGATCAGCTCTTGTCGTCAGATGATATTAATGCATCCTTCGGCATACCCATGACTGCTTACAGATTCCATTCGTTGGCAGGAAGAAGAACCGACGACGACTACTTTTCATCTTACTTAACCGATGACGATTTCAAGAGCACTTTCGGTAAGGTGAACAAACCATTTTTGATTTTCGATGGCGAAAAAGACGAGTTTGTACCGCCTCATGTCAACAGAAAGGAGCTCGTTGAGGCATGGAGGAGAAATACCGACCCCAAGTTCTGGAGTCACTTGAGTGGGACATTGAAAAACGCCAGCCACAAGGTGGACCTGCCCGATGCAATTGAGAGCCTTGTGCAAACTGTGGTTACGTTTATTGACGAGACATTTTAAACGTCTGTTATTGATGTGCTTTTGACCCGCGAAAGAAGATCCTCATAATACGTTTGGTAGTTCATCCTCTCCGACGGAATCGTTGATGTCTTGGTAAACTTCCACCACTTGTTCGTTTTCCGTGGCTTCGAATCGAATACCCTTCCTTCAGGTTCTAAGTTTGCATGTAGAAATCTTGCCTGTGAATGACCCGTCTGGGTGAGAACAACCTTGGGAGTTGTCCACCCTTTGTCAAATGCATCCGTGACTAGTTTAAAGATAGAATTGAGCTCTGGCGGCTTACTCTCACCAAATACCAAATCATCATTATCCGAAGGGTGAAGAGGAAGCTTTTCTTCGCCTCCAGGACAATGTAAGTATATCACGATGGCAGTTATCGAGTGTAAGACAAAGAAACACCTGTGCTTGTATGAATCGACCAGACTTAGACGTAAAGGCACAGGAACAAGCCGAGCATTCCCGTCAACTTTATAAAGGTCAGGTCTTATCATAAAGCACGAATCTTCCACGCTTAATGCATTGAATAAAGCGTGATAGCAAGCAGTTTCATCAGGAGACGAATTGAAGAAGTTCACAAGCGTATTGGACTTTCTTAGGTGAAAAGCTAACGACGGAAGCTCACTGAATTGCTCGTTCAACGAATATAAAGATTTGAGCCTGTCGAAAGGGTTGCTTGTGTTGACGAGATCACTTTTTACATGACCAAAAAACTTGGTTACTTTTATCAACGCCGAGTCAATCTTAGTTTGTGTTTCTTCACACATGTCGCTGTCTGAGACCGTGTGAAGCAGATTGATAAGTAATCTCGCCAAAGCGACCATCCAGGCTCTTTGGTTGAAACTGCCTACCAAGGCCTTTTCTCGTGCAGCAATGCTTATCTTTGAAGCCACACCCTTAGATTGGTGAGAGCCTGTTCCGAAGATCAGCTGTGTAGTTGGCTTTGCATGCGACGAAACCCACAATTTGCGAGTTTTCAGAAACGGATCCCAGAATTCCACGGAGATTTGAATATATACCTCCCGTGGGTATTTTCCACCAGGTAATGGAACGGACTCGAACAATAAGCACAAGGCAGTGTGTTTGTGGATATTCCCAATAAGCCATCTGTTGGTGAAATGCTTCTTTTGGAAGGATGAGTCGAATGCTGTGACTGTATCTGAAATCCTGTCGCTATGGAGAGGAGCACTTTTCTCTGTAGTGAGATACGACGAGCGGAGAGGAGTGCCGTTGCCCACAAATCTGAGGAACTTTAGCCCCGGAGACACGTTAACAGTGACACGAGCGTCCTGGCCGAGGAAACCACGGAGCGTGCGATGCAAAGAGCGACGGAAATGCGCTGAGCGGAAAGAGTCAGCAAGCACAAGCTGACCAGAGAGAGCAGAAACCAAGGGCTCCATTTCGTAAAGACCACATTGATTTAAGCCACCCGAATACACGTTGAAAGCAAACTTTGGAGCCCAAGGCATCATAAAAGAGGAGGTAATGTTGCCAGAAGCGGTATAAACGGCATTATAAGCGTCTTGCAACTTGTAACCAGCCGAGACGAGCCCTAGACAAGCATAGAATTTTCTTGACTGGGGACTATGGGGCGATTTAAAGCTTGAAAGGTCCGAGTGGGTTCGGACTTGCTCACTATTGGAGGCAATTTTACCTGGATTGAGGGTGGCGGGGCCGGAAAGGAATACCGAAACGAGGGCAGAGATACTCGATTGGGACGCACCAGATAGCAAGAGTGAAGCCACGAGAACAGCAAGGCCGGTAGATCTTGGCGGCTTGAACGAGCTTGTATGTGAAGGTTTCAATTGACCAATGTAACGGGCCAATTTCTCGTCGTGAGCGTCGAGGAAGAAGCCCGAACGGAGCAATTCGTCACTTTTCCATAGATTACTCCTGGCAGCCAGTGAGATTGTGGATAGAAGCAGAGCAAGGGTCGGCTGGTCGTTGAGGATGGACAGAAAGTCGTAGGAATCAGAGAAAAGGATATGGGGATCAAAAGTAACGGTATCATTGGCAAGCGGAAGATGTAGGGAGACCGAGGCATCGAAAGTGATGATAGCAGCGACTGAATCTTCCGATAGTTCTTGTAGGTGATCGAGGATAGCCGTCTTTAGCGCCGCAAAGTTCTCCTTATCGTCAGTCTGTACCCAGGAGTCGATCACAAGCAACGACACGAACTTGGAGGATTTGGTGGGAGCAGTTATATCTGAAGAAAGACGGTAGTTGGAGGCGACAGTGGCGGATTCCAGGAGCGGATTTCTCTGGAGGCAGTAGCGGCAGCGCCATAAACTAGAGTTGAGATCTTGGTAAGAGTGTACATCTAGGAAGGCACCACAGAGCAGGCATTTTATAGGTCTTGTTTCTGTGGCCGGATCAGAGGAGCCATCAAAAGAGGTAATGCAGCCATTCGGTAGGACAGCATGTATAGACTCAGAGGCAGAAGAAGGAAAGACGTCCCAAATGAACTGTGATTGCATGTAGATTCAACTTTAGATTATGGGGGACCAAAAGGTGGAGGGAATATGCAGGAGGCGATTGGAAACTTTCCGTAGGTGTTAGTGAGTCGTCTATTGAGTTGTTTATTGTGTTAGATAAGTGTAGATTATTGTGTTAAATTATTGTGTTAGACTATTGTGTGTCTTGAGATATTGGTTTGATATCAATCGTTTTGATCTGATATGTCTTAATACCTGGATGAAGGCTATGGCACGTGCCAGGACCCTTCCAAGACGCGGCCACGTAGTAGAGAAGCAGAAAGACTAAGTTTCGAGTGGCAGAATTCATTGAAATTGGAATCGAATAATTAAAAAGACGGATATAATAAGAAGGCACAATAAAGCCATATAAGTAGGTCGTGGTACAAGCAGGCAGAAGAGTCGGTAATTGCAACGGTGGTCTTGCAGGCAAGACGTGTGCACTTTGCCAGGCTGTGGCCCGCGCCTATCGCTGGATTCATCATTATACAACAACAAACAAGAGATGAACTTCTTGCGAAGACGGAAAAATGACAGCGAGGACGATGATCTCTCAGAGCATGATGGTGGAACAGCATCGCAAGTGCAGAAATCACGGAAACCTCCCAATACTGCTTTCCGTCAGCAGCGGTTGAAGTCTTGGCAGCCCATCCTTACGCCCAAGACAGTGATCCCATTCCTCTTCCTATTGAGCTGCGTGTTTGCCCCATTGGGAATAGCCATATTATACACCACGTACAACGTGGAGAACATGTTGATCGATTACACCCACTGCACTTCGGCGAAGGATTCGTACTCCAGCATCCCCAAAAAGTACACCAACTGGCACTTCCAAGGGAAGAGCACGGACCCAGAGTTGAAATGGAAGCTCTCCAACTCCACTGATTCTGACGGTGACCTACAGCAGACCTGTACTATCCAGTTCAACTTGCCCAAGGACTTGAAACCTCCGGTGTACGTGTACTACAAGCTCACCAACTTCTACCAAAACCACCGCAAGTACGTGGAGTCGTACGATGTGATGCAGCTCCAGGGCTCGGCGCTAACGCCATCTGAGCTCACCGACAAGTGCAATCCGCTCCGTCTGGAGAAGGACGACGATGGTAACGAAAAGGCCATCTTCCCCTGTGGGCTAATAGCCAACTCGTTGTTCAACGACACCTATTCGAACCCCGTGCTCTTGAACTCCAAGAGTGGCAGCGACAATGAGACCTACTACTTGTCCTCCACTGACATCAGCTGGAGGTCCGATCGGAAGCACAAGTTTAAAAAGACAAAGTATACCGCCGACCAGATTGTGCCACCTCCCAACTGGCGCAAGCAGTATCCACAAGGGTACAATGATCTGAATATCCCTGACCTCTCGCACTTCGAGCTCTTGCACAACTGGATGCGTACTGCTGGATTGCCTACTTTCTACAAGCTCTACGCCAAGAATTCCACCACTGACCTCTCCCTGGGCACCTACGAGATGGACATTGCGTTGAACTATCCTGTGTCCGTGTTTGGTGGCTCCAAGTCCCTCGTGATCACAACCAACAACGTGCTAGGAGGCAGGAACCTCTCATTGGGCATAATCTACATCATTGTTGCCGTGGTGAGCATGCTCTGTGCCATTGTGTTCTTCTTCCACCACTTAATCAACCCAAGGAAGATTGGTGACCACAACTTTTTGCAGGACACCTCCACTGGCTTCAGAGACAGTATTCAACCGCCTTTGAGAGAGCAGCTTTAACTGCGTGCAATGCCAAAGCCGTCAGCTATTCCTCGACGAATTGTGACAGCGAAATCCGTGACTTGATATGCATCCCGGGAACCACAATAAAATAACATCACCGATAATTATACCATGTATTACGTCTTCTGGTCTGTTGCAGCCCCTGGGCGTGCACACACCGAAACATCAAAATTGACCACGCCTATGTGCAAGCCAAAAAACCAACCTCAATCGCACAGTCTTAAAGCGAGATATAAAAAAAAAAAAACTATATATATAATCAAAACAGTTCCAATAGTCAAAACCCACGACCCTAACACACGTGCTTGATGAACGTGAACCCACACCTCCAATACATCCAGCAACAGCATCCACAGTCGGCGTCTGCTCAAAACGGGCAATCTCCTCAGCTAACACAGTTGCAAATGCAGCATCAACATCAGCTTCAGCAGCAGAGACAACAGTTGCTCAATCACCATCTCCAGCAACAACAACAGCAGCAACAACAGCAACAACAACAGCAACAACCACAACCACATGGAGGCGCCTCCACTAATCCATTGTTGGCAGCATTGAATGGTAATATCAATACTCAAGCGTCTGCTCTGATGGGTACACCAGGTTCTAGTACCGCCAACATGAACTTCACCCAGAATATGAACAATATGAACCCATTGATGCAGTTGCAGTTGCACCAACTTCAACAACAACAACAGCAACAACAGCAAAAACCTCAGGTTCACCCTCAACCACAACCTCAACCTCAAGCTAGTGGCCAGCCTCAACACCAAGGGCTGATCCCTCAACAAAGGGTGTTCTCCAACCAGCACATGCAGCCACAGCAGCAGCTGCAGCTCCACCAAATGATGGACCCAGCTCAGACAGGCCAGCCCCCAATTCCTACAGTCAAAGAGGTATGGGCGTTTAACCTAGAAAGCGAGTTTAACAATTTGCGGGCGTACATCAACGACAAGACATTCACTATCTTCATTTCCATTCACCAGGAGATTCCTGGCATCGTGGCAAGACCATTGGGCCAGTTCAAGCTGGCTTCAGACTACCACTTCCAGTGCTTGCGTTCCAACTCAGACCTCTTGAACCTTATCCAGTTGTCCTTGTGCGTTGTACGGATGCAGAACGGCAAGCCCAGCTCGTCGGTGATCTGGCAGTTTAACTTCTCGTACGACTTGACTCAGGAAATGTTTAACGAGGAACACTTAGCCATGTTGTCGCAGACGGCTCAGATCAACTTCAACATGCACATGAGCCAGGGCATCTCTCACTTTTCCTTTGCCGAGCTCATGATGGAGAGCGGGTTGCTCTTGGACCCAACGGTCAAGTGGTTGAGCTACCACTCCGGATACGACTTGGGGTTCTTTGTCAGCTTATTGACCAACAACACCTTGCCCAGCGACGAGAAGGAGTTTTACTGGTGGTGCACCAAGTACTTCCCCAACTTCTTTGATCTCAAGCACATTGGCAACCAGTTGTTGTCGCAGAATGGCGGGCCTGCGGCGGCTGCTTGTGCCACCGGCAGTGGAGTTGGTAGCGGCGGTGGCGGCGGGAAGTTGGGCCCTGGTGGGGTCAACAACGGCGACTTTGGTCCGGGCGCAGGTGACGTCAACAAGGGCCTCGTTGGTAACAACAAGCCGTCGGTGGAGTACCTTGCTGAGGAGTTGCATCTTCTTCCGATTTCCCCGATGGTGCGGCAATACTTTACTCAATCTTCGTCTAATCTGTTTGCTGGTCAGCACAACCAGATGACGTCCACGCTTCATGCGTATCTTTTGATGGAATGCTTCAAGGAGCTCTACCGACAAGTTGGAGGTGATTTTTCTGTTTTTGAAAAGTATAAGGGATACTTGTGGGGTTTGGGAGATACGCTGGACCAAAGCGCACAGGCGGAGAAGTCTACATTCAAGCCGGTGACCAAGCCGTGGTAATATCAATAGAAACAAAAAAAAAAAAAAAAAAAAAAAAAAAAAAAAAAAAAAAAAAAAAAAAAGTAACGTAGACAGTAATTATATATGCTTAGGATTCAAAACCCTCAAACTCACCCTCAGCTTTCTCCTCTTCTCCATCTTTTTCAGCTTTTTCACCTTCATCTTCACCACCAGTTTCTTTTTCGGCCTCACGCTCAGCTCTCTTCCGCTTATACTCAGCCTTCTTATCAACACCAGTACGAACCTCTTCATCCTTCGGAGGAGGAACAAACCAAGGAATCTTGCCTCGATTAAAGTCACTCAAAACTTGACGAGCAACAGCACCCTCATCAGGTTCACCACCTTTAAGAAGACGACCTTGTTTTCTTGCAATCAACTCAAGGAATTGAGCAGATGCTTCCTCCAATTTGGAAGAGTCCTCTTCGTAATTGCACCATCCGCTCACCTCGTAAGTTCTCTCCAAATGTTTCCTCTCACATTTTTGCATCATTTCTGGAATATACTGCTCAGGATCACTAACATGCTCTACTCTAACCACACCACGGAACAAGATATCTGCCTCAGAGTCCTTACTGCTAGGAGGAACAATACCAGGACAATCAATGAGGAAAATACGTTTCATCAAGGTGATGTACTGCCACACCTTAGTTTCTCCAGGAATGGGTGCGACCTGACACACTTTTTTCTGTCTGAGAGTGTTGATGATGGAGGACTTGCCTGTGTTTGGGTATCCGATGAAGCCGACGGAAACCTGTTTTCTGTCGGAATGCAAAGAGGAGAACTGCCGTAACAACTGGATCAACGAGCCTTTTCCGAACGAGTTCTTGATGGAAGCGTGGAACGCCAACGTTGGGAATGACTTGGATAAATGTTTCACCCATGCAGCCTGATGTTAGTATGTCAATAGAAAATGAAAAAGAACCACGAACAATAGATAATTCAAATCACAACTCAACATCATCCAAATCAAAATCATCCAAATCAAGTGTCGGCTTCTATACTACGGACAAGCCCATGGAACCACTTAGTGTGGGGCAGGTCCAACTCTTGAAGATGCCGATGCTAACCTGGATGGCCGGTAATAACTACCAGCCGATGTGGACAAGGCACAAACCAAGACGGCTGAGCACCGGAAAATCCGGGACCACGGGCGGAAAGCATTGTTCTTCCAAAGTTGTAACAGGCGGCAAAGTAGAGGTGATGAAAATCGCAATGCCACCCTGACAAAAAACTTTGGGTCAAATGATGATTGATGATTGATGATTGATGAATCTGAGTAATGAATCGAATAATGAACGACGAATGGTCCTGCTGAAGTTAGTATACATACCGCTACCCATGTGGGCACCAAATCGCACTTGTTGAGAACATAAACCAAGTGTTTGTGCGGACACTCAGTCTTAATGTACTTCTCCACAGACTCACATCGGGTACCAAGTGGGTCACGTGCGTCGAGCACGTGGATCACCACATCCGACGAGTCAATCACCTTATATAGCTCGTTCCAGATCCGCTTGGACTGACCTTTATGGAAAATGGACTCCTTAGCTGCAGTCGAGTAGTCGTCGCTGTCCAAGATGGAGTTGCCCATGAGCCCCATGGTGGCGTCCAACTCCTGTTTCTCTTCGTACTTGCGAGAATCGTCCTCTGTGAGCTGGGCCAACTCTTCAAGTGACGAAGCCGCTTGCGTGCGGGGCTTTTTCCGCTGCTGTTTGGGACCGAATGTTGACGCAAAAGATTCCGTCTCCACTATACGAGCAGTGGGCGATTCTGTGGTGTCCTTTTCGTCAAGTAATGACATTGGCAATTTATTCCTGCGTAAAAGCACAGAATAAGTGTCGTGCTTCTTGTCTCCCATGGCTTCACGGAAATGCGTCAAGGCGTCCTGGGCAATGACTCTGGTGTTGCCGAACCACTTCTTGTTAGGGTCCACCCGAGCAATCGGGGCGTCTGTAGATTGCAAGTTGGCAGCTCTGACGATTTCACCTTTTGCGTTTCTTTTTGCCCGCCCAATATTGTACATTTGAAGATGTTTGACTTTTTTGGCATCTCTGTAAAAGTTCTCACCTTTGACACGGAGATTTCCATCTCGAACATCGCCTTCTCTGACTCTTCTTTGCTTTTCTTTCTTCTGTGTGCCCATGGTAACGAGTGGTAAAGAGGAAAACAGGAGTGAAAAAGGACTCGCGCCCGATGAGATGCCTGTCACGTGATAAAATGTTTGTTTAAATGCACGTGATGCCTTCCGGATTGTGCACGTGACTAGAGTCACATGCATCTTGCCAAACAACACAAGCCTTTTCAACACATATCCAGAAACACACCTGATGTCTCCACCATTCACTGCTTGCTCTGCACTACAATCTCCCAGCTCTGCAGTCCTCATTGCTCTCCACTCCCCTTGTTGCTATTAATCATTCCTGCATATCCCTCATAATACAAAGGTCCCGCGTACCGCCTTTACAAAATACCGCCAATGACAAGGGACCTTCTGTTCGTACACCTGTTGTCACCAACTCAGGAGCATTTCTTACGCAAGTCACTCTTGGAAATATGCATCAAGAAAGAATTACACGCTCTTTCACTCCCCAATGGATTATCCGGAGTGGGTGCTCCCTTTTCCTGTCCTGATCCGGAAAATACCCCGCAACTCCCAATTCTCTCCCATTTCTTCGCCAACTATGTACGGACTTTCCCTCTCATTGCCTCCAACCCACCAGATCAGCAAATTGAGTTCTGGCGTGATGTTGTACAGCCTTTTGTTGAGAGCTTCAATGAAAAGCACATCTCTGACTCCATTGAGCGCAAGGATTCTGTCACTAAGCGCCGCCAGGTCAATGGCCGCGTGGCCTCCCTCCTTATATTATATTATAATTCCTTGATTGTTTCTCCACGCGAGCACATCTACCTCAATAGTGACCATTTGAAGGATTCTGGGAAGGCTAAACTTGACAAGATGGCCAAGGGACCTTCGGTGCTCAAGAATGCTCCCTCCAGCTTGCCTCCTACCCACTCATTGCATGATTATTCCGACATGGCGTTTGTGAACAACACTAACGTGAACTTTGTGGCGGTGGACATTGTTGATCCGGAAGAATCACTCCCAAAGACTGCGCGGAAACCATGGAATCTCTTTGGCTACTCCATGGGCTCATCTGCCTCCGCCTCCAAGTCCCATTACATGTTCATTGTGCAGGCAACCTCCCGTTCTGGCTCTGCTGACGCATATACGTATGATTCCCACTTCATTCTGCGGTCATACCTGGACTTTAAGGACCTCGAGGCTAAGCTCAAGCGCAAATTCCCTGGCATTATGGCCACAGATGTGGGCCCACTCCCACTGAAGTTGAAAAACGACGACGGCGTGCAGAATCCTGACTCTCCCTCTTCGTCTAGCCAGTACCATAGAGAAAAGCTCCGCTTGGCCCTCAGAGGGTACATGGTGAGCATTTTGGCCAACCCAGAGATAGCCTTCAGTGACATTATGCGCCGCTTCTTGAACGAGCCCTCCCTCGTGTTTTATGAGCTCCTGCCGTCCCAGCATAAAGATTACCTTCTCCGGAACGAGATGGAGCGCAACCGGCTTCTTACGCAGATGGAGTTCCAGCAGAAAACCGCGGCCACGGTTTATGAACTCTCCAAAGACTTTGAGAAATTCAAGAGCCAGCTTGTTCAAGATCCGCATCTGCTTTCGAGCGTGTTTGAGCAGTTCAGCAAGTCCTCTCTGGTTGACGAGATGTCCCCGCTTCTCCGCACGTTCTTCGAATGGTGCAAGAACGAGGTGGCGGCCACGTTGTATCAGGCGTTCTTGAGCCAGGACAACTCTAGCGATTGGTATAAAAAGTGTCTCAAGTTTCATCGCTTGTTTCCATACAGTGCATGCTACACCATTTTGAAGTTCACCAACCCGGTCAAGATGGTGTCCAAGATGGTGGACTTGCTTCTCGTCAACATGCCCACTATGAGCTTCTCGTTTGGCTCGGACAACGGCGGGAAGAAGAAGGTACACAACTTGCTCTCGATGATGTTTGTGGTTCTCTTAGACGAGGACTTGGACGACTTCCTGAAGGAGAAGCACAAACTTCTTACGGAAGCACCATTGAACGAGCCCAGATTCAAAGTATTTATTGATCGGATCATCACGTATGTGCGTGGCGATAAGACGATGATCAACGACAGTGTCAAGGACGAAGCGGTGACAAGCGGCCAGGATCTCTTGATGACCATTTTTTCCACCGACAAGCTCCAACCACAGCTCTCAACAGCAGACCACCAGTCTTTGGCCATTGTCAGCGAGGCACATAGGCGATATGCGGATGCACATGAGAACGGTACAGAAGAAGCAGCAATGACTGACGGTGTGTACGTTGCACTCAAGCAGTTGTGGCAGTTAGAAGTGAGACTGCGGGACAAGGAATTACTCAAGCAGCTCTGGCAGGAGCCGGAGCTCACACGGCTCATTAAGAAGTTTCTCATGGTGTTTTACAACCCACTCATTTCTGTGATGAAGAAATGCGACATCCACTTGGCATTCCGGGACTTCCAGCACTTCATGAACGACTTAATGGAGGAGCTTGGACGGCTCGATCAGGGAGAAGTGTACATCACGACACCGCTTGAGATCTTCGACCGGTTCAAGGGGTTGATTGACAAGTACGAGAACACGGTGTACAGGTTCCTCCGAGACATGTACGTGAAAGACGAGAAGCAGATCTTCCTCAAGCTTGTGAGGTGGATTGAGACGTTCTTGGTGGCATTGCAGAGCAAACACAAGGAGCCGCAGGCGGTGACCATGGAGATGGACAAGTTGGATATTGAGGAGGAAGTGGATGCAGGTTTGTTGATCCAGCAGCTTGATGAAAGAATAGCAGCGATCACGGCCAAGCGGCTGGTGTTGCGGAACTACCTTGCCAAAGTCAAAGCGCAGAGTAGGCAGGACAAGTCAGCACAGGAGAAAATCAATCAAGAATGGCAGGCGGTGAACGAAGGCATGTTCGGGATGGACGGAGAGGAGATAGGACTAGATGGAGAAGAGTTTGACGCTGTGCGTGCAGGAGCGTTGGCGGAGGATATGGACAAGCCGGGACCGGGACACGGCGATGCCGAAAAGGCACAGTTTTTGAAAGAGATGGCTTTGTTGGACCGCAGAATGGACGGCAACATTGGGGAAATCGAGAAAGTCGCACCTGCAGCGCATGCTCAATTGCACGCGATTTTGGCAGCGCTACCCTTATCTGAGATCGCGTAGTTCTTAACAAAAGGGTACAAAGAAATTTCTTGGCATTTCCGGTCATTCTGCATATAAATTCAGGAACCGTCACACGACCGGATTCCCAAAGAAGAATGGCGGAGCGTGTTTGAGGCTTTACAAGAGGAGAAGTTTTTTTACAAAAAAAAATAAAAATAAAAAAAAAAGAACTTTTTTTCCTCAGTGTTCACAAAGAACAGAAACAAAATTTCTATATCAAAATAGACTCAGTTGCTAAAGGTTATGAATGCGGCTACAGACAGATCCGGATCAACACAGTGTGATCGTCGAAGGTTTTTTCTCCATACCGTTTTGCCGCGCAGCAGGAACTCCACTATAATTGCCCGCTCTTTTGAGTGGTAATATACAGGATATCTGCATCAAATGGATGGAACATGAATGAATTTGAATAAAGAACCGCCAAGGAGGCTTTCGCCACATTTGCACGCATTTGTCATAGTCTTTACGATTGTTAATGGTGTGTTGTTGTTTCTCCTGTGCCTTTTCTTGTGCCTTATTTTAACTTGGCTTTTTTTATTATTATTTTATTTTTTCCTCCATCTTTCATTTTGCAAATCTTTATATATTCTTCCTGTGCCCCACCGCTAGTCTCCGCAACATATACCTGCGTCCGCAATTCCTACCATAGCCGCAGTTACATATAAAATTCAGAAGATCCTAGGAAAAAAATCCAAAGGAAGATTCTAAGGAATATTCCTTATAAACACAAATACAGAGCCTTTTAATCACAAGACTCAATAATACATGGAAGAATTAATATTAAAACAGATTTGAAAATATTCACTCGCTATGCTTAACAAGGCATTTAAAAAATTTAATACCCACCGGAGAGCCGCCGTGGCGGTTCTTTGCGCCATGACCATCTTGAATATTTTGATTATTTCCTCCATCAGTCATTATGGACTGATTTTGGATTTGCCGGATTTTTTCCTGGCAGCTGGATTCGAAAAAAAGATATCTATCCTATTTCAGAAGGTCAGAACCGAGACTGACCGTTTTTGGCTAGCCCACCCAGACCTTCAGTATCTTGATGCTGCAATCCCTATAAAGCACATTGTTCCGGACGACAAAGACCATGTTGAAACTGAATTATGGCATGACCCCCGCTTTACCCTCTCGGTGTACCTTAATGAGTTACTCGCTCATGGAAAGGACCCTGAATTGCCTGTGCTCCCATTTCATTGGGCAGACTGGATCGACTTGTCCGATATGAACCAGTACTTGACGAAAGAGGACAAGAAGAAGATGTCGTGCGCTAAGTTGAAGAAGAAAATCAGAAATAAGCCCGACACTTCGTACTTTTGCCAGGATAAATCCGATTTGTCCCAAGAAGACGTGGAAAAACTTGGTTGGTCGTCTCCATCCCAGCTCCCCGACGGCATTATCCACAATCATTGCAGACATGACCACAATACGCTAAATGACTACCGCTCGTTTATGGCCAAGTCATACATAATGACCCATCTCGGTAAGCCGTTGAAGGTGATTCTCTTGAATAAGCAGGAAGGCACATACGAGTTCTACGTGGACCAAGAGGTGAGCCCGAAGCAACGTCTCAAGAACTCAGGTTTGGTCGAGAAGTACTTGCGCCAATTCAAGGGCTTATCTCTCGATAAGATCAAGCATTCGACTGAAGATATCACCATGAACCATTTGGCCTTATACAAGAAGCTAATCAGAAAGGTCAAGCCCAGGCAGTTGTCCCCTTCTGACGACCCTTACGGCGTCTACAAGAATGTGCATACCAACAGAACCGATCTCCCGTTGTCTGCGGACGTGTTCCATTACGACCGGAACTCGTTGCCAGCGCAGATTGAGATGTACGAGAAAAGAAACAATCTCACGGTGATGGAGAAGAATTTCTTGGCTGGTCTTCGCCAGTGCGAGCCTTATAACGACGAGACGGAGCTCACTTACTTCCGTGAACCCACATTGGAAATCAACGAGGGCAGAAACCGTGATAACGACTGGGGCTGGCACTACGACTGGAGGTTCTTCACCGACGCGTTGATGTACGACAAGGAGGGCTGGAGCCGTGAAGAGCGTGTGGTGAGAACCAACATTATCCTTGAACGTCTTTTGCGTAATTGGAGCCGTTTTGTCGAGGAAAAAGGGTTGGTCTCGTGGATTGAACATGGTCCTTTGTTGTCGTGGTACTGGGACGGACTCATGTTTCCTTACGACAACGATATTGACGTGGAGATGCCAGCAAAAGAACTAATCAGACTAGCGAGAGACTACAACCAAACGTTGGTTCTTGAGGACCCCACAGAGGGATATGGGAAATTCTTGATTGATATTGGAACTTATGTCCACAACAGAGGTATTTCCCAGAAGGAGAATCACATTGACGGGCGTTTCATCGATATAGACTCGGGACTTTATATTGATATTACTGGAATTGCAAAATCCGACGCCAAACTCCCTCAGGAGTACTTGGACAATCCTATTGTGGAAAAACTGGAAGGCGACAATAATGCTGAAGTGTACAATGACCGCAGGAAGCATTTCTATACATTGAACCAACTCCAACCTTTGCACTACTCGATGTTGTCGGGAGTTCCAGTTTTCGTGCCGCAACAGATTGAGAAACGTTTGACGTTTGGTTACTCTAAAGGATTGGACGATTACGAATTCCACGGGTGGTTGTATGTGCCCAGCATTAACCTCTGGGTGCAAAAAGAAAAGGTGACCAATGTGGTTGATAAGAGCGAGTATATGAAGGACGGCAAGGAAGACCGGGATCTTTTGATTGAAGCTACAAAGAACTTGGACGATGATCAAACATACGACATTTTGGCCAACGATGACGATATTTTGATTGAGTACTTCTTGACTCGGGATGTTACTGATTTCCACATGGACGAGATGAACTTTTTGTTTGACCGGACTGGTCGTGACAGCCCAAAGTTGTCTGTTCCGTCAGTGAGAGCCAGATACGAGGCGTTAACAAAGAATATCCGGATGCAAGCCCCAATGAGAAAATGTTTGTTTGAGTACGAGAGATTCGACCGAATGAAGCATCATTAAATTTAAGCGATGGTGTGACTTGCCGAGCTTGTTGGCGGTTATTCATCTTAAATTTGCATTATAATCTACATTGCATTATCCTGGCCGGCAAATGTAGCCTGGAAAATGACACTACGAGTTGGCCATTGGGGGAGGAAGAAATGATGATTTTTCTTGCATACACTTTTTTTTTTTTTTTAATACCATCTTTGCCGCGAGAAAAATGGTATTTTGTGATCCAAAATACAATGTTGCACCAATACACCCAAAGACAGTGTTTTAACATTGAGTACAGGTATCTGAAACTAAGAAGCACAAGAGCATAAACAGGCAAAAAAGAAACGAAAATGATATAAGAAATAAAAGCCTTTTTATTGAAGTGATAGCTTTAAGTGCCTATGCAGTTAAGAAATCTATTTACCGTTTTTTCTATCGGAAAATTGTTGCAGAAAAACCGCTTCATCGGCTACTGAAGTTGAAAAAAATGCAAGAGGCACTGGTTTTTCATTGATGTATTTTTTTCCAAATCAAAAAAACGGCATTAAGGTCTAGCCCGCCCGCTTTAGCGAGATAATATTCTTATTTGACGCGATGGGTTCTACTATGGACTTGCATCCAATTTTGGGTGTTACCGGGCAACGGGAGATACTGATGATTTATATACAGGCCAGTGTGCTTCGCACGATGATGCTCATCGCGTATGCGGTAATTTTTATTTTTTTCTCCATGGTCAACAAGTGCCGTAATCATTGCCACTAGCCACGGCAAGTGCATCAAAAGTTCAACATACAAATTGCTCCCATCTAATGTTGACATGTGAATCTTTTTGTATGCAGGACGATTATCATACTGTATATTATAATCTACAATGACCTGTACATTAGTTAAAGTGGACTGTATACATGTTGTTCCAGGTGTACGGGTGCGCGATCGTGGAGACAA